>JAPSES010074321.1:0-10513 GCA_029822895.1 Maxillicosta whitleyi
ATAAAATATTTTGGGTCGCACGCAAATTAACAGGGTCGGTCGGCAACCGGAAACTTAAATTTATTTTTTTTAGGCCTAACAATAATAAAATAATTTACAAACTGAATAACTGATGTGTACGACCACACAAACACCTGTGATTCTATACTGACTGTTATATTACCTGTGCAGGTGAGACGACATGCTGAGTTCACTGACCTCAAGAAGCAGATCATTGTGCACATGGAGCAGCTAGACCACATTGCTGAGACCAGCTTCGAGAAGGATGTGGTTTGTGAGGATGAGAACTCGTTCTGCCTGTCCAGAGACAATATCACAGCACTGAAGTTGCTGCTCTGCCAGGTCAGCATTCGATTCAGCTTTGGATCTCAGTCTATTCAGGATTCTGTCATCTGACTTCTCTGTGATTCTGGTTCTGGCTCATGTGATTTCCCTCTGCTTGTGGTTCTGTTGCAGCTGGAGCAGCGTAAGGCAGAAGTGGAGGCGACGTGTGAGAGTCTGAGAGAGAGAGTCCAGCAGCTGTGGGAGCGGCTGCAAGTTCCACAGGAGGAAAGGGAACCATTCAGTGACCACATGGTGTCGTCCAAGAGGAGGAACCTGGAGGCAGTGTGTGGACATCCTGTGTTCTTGCTGTTTACTGGCTGCTGGTTTGGTTCAGTTTAATGTGTGTTTTTGTTTCTTCTTCAGTTACAAGTGGAGGTGCAGCGTCTGGAAGAGCTGAAACTGCTCCACATCCGAAGCGACATTGATGCCATTCGTTCTGAGATCGCCGTGTTCTGGGACAAGTGTTTCTTTAACCCTGAGCAGCGGCAGGCCTTCACTCCTTATTTCAGCGGTGTGTTCACTGACCTCAGAGTTTCTTAAAAACTTCAGTGTTGTGTTGTGTTTCAGAACATCATAATATTAATCAGAGGTTGTGTTTTATTTGTTGTGTAATTCTTTTTTTATTTTTTTATTTCAGAGGACTTCACAGAAGAGCTCCTTTCATTCCATTCTGCAGAGATCCAGCGACTGAAGGAGCATTACGAGCAGCACAGAGAGCTATTTGAAGGTATTCAGCGTTGGGAGGAGAGCTGGAGACTGTTCTTAGATCTAGAGGTGAGAAGGTGTGAGGTGGGACTGGTTCAGGTCAAAAACACTGTTCTGCACTGTTTAGTTGCCAAATAACTTACAAAAAAGCAAAGAAATTATACTTATCTAGTTAAAATAACCCAACACAATTTGTCTTCTGTCTCTATTGTTTATTTAATTTAAGGGGTTTTCATTGTTTCCACCTTTTTCTCAATAACAAAAGTCATACAAGAAATTATGATTTGTACTGGATGATACTGATAATTATCATGATACATTTCAGTTGGTGTGTGTGTGTGTGTGTGTGTGTGTGTGTGTGTGTGTGTGTGTGTGTGTGTGTGTGTGTGTGTGTGTGTGTGTGGATAGTATGATAATATGATGGCGTGCAATTGTTCTTTTCAGTTTTTGGAAATAACTTCAATAACAGAAAATAAACAACAGTATGTGGAATAGAATGTGAAATGAAATTTTCTTTTTTTTCCCTGGAATTAATATAAAATAGGAACCAAAAAAGGTACTGTTCAGGAACCGGTATTGAAATGAAGGTATCGGTATCGAAAAATTTTGATTGATACCCAGCCCTACTAGTAGTACAGTTTTAACCACCCAGCTAGTCCTATTGCAAAAAGATAATGATGGCCACAGTAGTGGTTTTTACTTTTTCTTAAATAAGACATGGATCAGATGTTTATTCAGCAGAATAAGGTGTGTTTATGTTGGAATCCAACAGACAGAGGAATGGGATGGCTGTCATACATGCACACATGCTGATTTCAGAGGAAATTGCAGTGGTCTCTTAAATTTTTCCAGAGGTGCATATAATGTGAATTACAACCCGACCCATACAGGATTTTTGGGTCTGATTTTGATATTTGGGATTTGAAAAAAAACCAAAAAGTCTAAATCTGATGTATTGGCCAATAACCAATATATCGGCCCATATATGAACATTGATATACTTGGTTTGAGTGCGAGGGGGAGGGGCCAGGCACACGGGCAGAGTGCAGTACAGACACAGAGGGGCAGAGCAACAGAATCATCTGTTACATATTGACCAATAATTAATCAGCCATACGCTGTAATCAACCCAGGCTTTAATGTGAATATCTTGTCTAATGGATTCTATCTCTATAATTGGGAACATACCTGTTTTATCCAGTTAATATAAAGCACACTGAATTAAATACAAGAAGAAAAAAAAACAGTGAAGGGTTTCACATCTCTACATTTCATTCCATAAAAATCCTTTATCCTTGAAGGAAAACTCAAACTGCTTTAGAGGAAATTACCTAAAGAGTGAATGTCAGTATGAATACATGAAAAACACAAAATATGAGACATTTTCCATATAATACATGATGGAGGGATGTGGCTCTGTTTTTATTTTAGAGCCTTGAACATGTCAAAGATCAACAATAACACTCATTTAATTGCATTGGTTGTTTTTGTGCAATGCAGGACCCTCATGGCAAAAAAAATGCCTCTGGGATTTGCAATGAAACCGCATTTTTTAATCTCACAAAATATATTATTGTCATAAGTTTAGTTATGTCAGACCAAGACCTGTTACTTTGTAGCTGAGAATATTTCTATGTTCAGTAAAATGTGTCAATGTTTTAATCTGACAAAAAGCACAAACCTGCATTAATAGTTGGTGTCTCATATGGAGAGCACTGACGTACTGATCTAGTATGAAACATGTCGTCATAATAATGTTTTTGGTCACCTTACCCAGCGCTGCTTAATCTTTAACATGTTAGAGCTGTCGCGTGAAAGTGGTCACATGACTTTTTTGTGGTCTCCACTTAGAAAAAAGCTACAGATCCAAACCGTTTTATGAACCGAGGAGGAAATCTGCTGAAAGAAGAAAAACAGAGGACAGAGCTGCACAAAAACCTGCCCAAGGTAACAAACGCAGCAGCACATTTATCAGGCTGGAAGTGTAGCATGATGTGCTTTCATCAGACTAACGGTGGTGTGGTTTCAGCTGGAGAAGAAACTGAAAGCCCAGATAGAATCATGGGAGGCGGAGCAGGGCCGAGAGTTTTTGGTGAATGGAGTGAAGTTCCTGCAGTACGTGGAGGAGCAGGTGGAGCTGCACCAGCTGGAGAAGGAGAACCAGAAACTGGAGAGGGTAAACTCTCTGCATCATCAGTGTTACGCCTGTCATGTCAGTCTGAAATGTCCTGACGATTGCTTTTAATTAAATCACAGCAACTGAAAAAGAGCAAACAGATGGAGGAGGACATGATGTATGGGACCACAGTCCGAACACCGACCAAACGCAGGATCATTGGAACACCGGGGGCATGCAAGCCACGAAAAATGGTAAAATGAACCCTGAAAAAATAGCTTGATTTCCTGAACATTTCATTAAAATCCGTTCATAACTTTTTGAGTTATCTTACTAAGTAACAAACTAACTAACCCTGGTAAAAACAGAACCTTTGGCGGAGGTCACCATTTTAGTGACTGGATACTTTAGTGGTTTACGCTGCTGACTTTGGTACGGAAGGTTGCAAGTTTGAATCCCAGGTGGGCCCTTGGGCAAGGCCCTTTACACTATACATGCCTATACCTTGTAAGTCGCTTTGGATAAAAACGTCAGACAAATGTAATGTAATAATATAATATTTTTATTGTGTTTTCTGAAAAATACAAAAGAGAAAAGAAAAACAACAGGGTTAGGCAGTTACATAGAACATAAACATGTGCGCACACACACACACACACAAAGTAACAGTTTGTGGACTTAACATTGGTGAAAAGCATCTAGACAGAAGACATGTTTGCCCACCCCAACGTTACAGAACTCAACTGAGGCCTTACATTTATCATTTACTGAGTCAGTGTTTTCTGAGCTCACTTTGACCCCATGTTTCAGTTAGAAGAAATTTGGCCAAATTCTAAAAAAAAAACTTTTCAGTTGAGTCACCAAGGGAAGTACGCAGCATTTCCAGGCTGAGACATGCCATGAAGACATGAGCTGAGGCTGGGCAGGGCGCCGCCCGTTCATTTAGGCAAGACTGCACGTCTGGCCAACAGCCTTCTTCTTCTTCAGTGTCATGTGATTTGGGCTTAGACGAACTATGATAATATCGTAATCAGTTGACGCCATGTCTCCTGATCTCTGGCGGCGTCCCATAAGTCTCTGATTGATGTGAAATGATGTTTGAAATGTTGCAAATACGTTTTTTTGTGTCTGCACTCTTTCATTCAATTTTCCCGCTAAGGCTAAGTTCTTCTATTTTCTCTTTTTCTAATATCACAACCGAGGAATTTTAGCTGATGTTTTTCGATGTTCTCGATCAGCTGCCGTTTTCTGTTTACGCGCCGGAGGACCTCTTCGTTTGTGTGTGAAAATTAACTCACACTTATTTAAGTAGTTTATCAATGATAAACATATATATTTATAAGGAACAAATATTTATAACAAATGCAACAACTGTTTCACTTCTAAAGCGGGGGGTGGGTGAAATGTAACGAAATATAATGAGAATCCAGTCACTTTTCGAAATAAAACATTTTTCAAAATAAAAGATTGTGATGACTCGGATAATAAATACAACAGAAATAATTGATTATTTCTTGGGCGGGCGGTGGCCCAGTACCCATTGAGCCATGGACCAGTACCAGTCCCACTGCTTTAATGGTTCTCCAACTGTGTTCAGCTCAAATGAAAGAACACCATTTCTAACCTCAGCATCATGTGAGTCAGTGATGTGGCAGATATAGTTGAACACTTGGTGGTTAGTTTATGTCAACACCAGAACCAACTACACTCATATAAATGAGCTCATGCAAACGTTCTACAGACTCCTCTCACCATGTGCACTGACCCTTTACTTTACTTTCTCTGTCTCTGTTTCAGATGAATGCCACCTCCAGTGCAACCAGCACCTCCAACAGCACCGTGCGCTCAGGGGTCGGAGGAGCCGTGTGCCGCTCACCTGTGGCCCGGCCCCCACTGTCCACCAAGGTGAGCTCATCAAGGACAAAAGAAGAGTATGAGTGAAACAGCCTGGACTCAGACCAAGGCTTAGGCTGACACTGAAACTAGGACAGTGGATGGAGACTGGATTCAGCTGCTTTACCCCAATCACACAACAATGAAACTATGTCAATCTGCAGAAGTGTCTGTGTCCTGAAATGGTATTTTTGGAGGACAGGTGTCAGAGCTGAAAAACCTCACAGGCCACCCTGGTGTTGCCGTATAGACAGGCTAAACACCACTTTTTGGAAACAATGACACTATAGTACCACGTGTCCAGAAGAAGAAGACCCTGGACGTAACCTCATGCACATGCTCACTACATTCTTCTGTGACTTTAGTGCATCCTGTGGCTCTGTCTGTGTTAATGTACAGCGCCACATATAGGTGTTGCATATTTATCACATCCTTTTTTAACCAGGTTTTCCCATATCCACCTGGACAGAGATATTTCTTGAAATGATATGTGTATAGATGCGAAAGTTTTAGAATCCACAAAAGAAAAATACCACTAGCGCTGTCATCTGGGCGTCGCCTTTGGCTAAGTCTATCCCCAGGGCACATTGGAATGAGACCAGACTGTGACCAGAATACAGACTGCAGGAACGCTGTGCTCATGTTGTATGTCCTATGTTGTGTTCAGGCCCCCTCGGTGAGGACCCCTACTCGTGGTAAACGTCCTCAGCTGCTGCCCCTCCACCGACTTCATGAAGGAGAACTGAAGGAGAACGAGGCTCAACTGAAGGCCACGCCCCAGGGAGGAGCTTTGGCATGCAGAGTCAGTCCACAGAGACACTGCAGCATCACATCTGTGGCCAGCACATACTCTGAGTTTGTGGTAAATCACATGTCTGTTTCAGTGTGGACTTTACATGTTGCCTGCATGGGTTCTCTCCAGGTTCTCCAGCTTCCTCCCACCATCCAAAACACATGCACTGATGAGTTCATGTAAATTGTCCATAGGTGTGATGAACTGGTCACATGTCCAAGGGTGGACACCGCCTTCACACTTATGTTGCTGGGATAGGCTCCAAGTGACCCCTGTGACCCTAGTGAGGATGAAGCAGGTTCAGAGAATGAAAATGGATGGATAATATAGAAACAACTTCGCTTCTCCCCAGGGACAATTTAAGGAAAAACCTTAAGTTTTAGATCTTAAATTCTTAACGTGTCTGAGGCCTTAATATAACCAAACTGGGGCTGATGTTTCTATTACATATAATCAGATTGCTTCTGTGTTTATTTATGTTTTGTTTTTGTTTTTTTGTTCTACAGCGAGATCTGTCCGAAGCGTCTAACGCCAAGATCCAGCACAATGTCCTGAACTCCACCAACATGTGATCCTCACTGCCATCAGCCTGAGGAATTATGTCAGATTTGACTGTCTTGGCTCTTCTTCACTGTTTTTGTATCACTTTTCTCTATGGAGCCCCCCCCGCCCGACCATGTGCATTTGCTTTGAATGAAGGTAATGGTAAAAACACACTCCTGAGGCAGACAAAGGGTGATCTAGTAAACCAAACAAACATACACCTGTGTGACGCAAACAAACGTGATTACTGTGTCGACACTGTCCTGGGGAGGGGGGGTTGCAAGTAACATCATCATGTGTGCACATGGGTATGTCACTGACTACTGTTGTACATCACTACATTATAGATCACTCGGCTCAAACTCACAGATTGGGGGGGGGTCACATCAGTATTCCTCTGTTCCCTCTCTGACCACACCCACCTGTTTCTTTTTGGGGCTCTGCATTGGTAGACACCTGAGAAATGAAGGCGTGGCTAGCTTCTCCTTATATTTAGGGGGTGTGGTCTGGCTGGGGGGGTGTTTATGTCGTAGTGACATGTACTGGGAGGAATCAGAGAACTGGTACGTGGTGTATTTGAGCTTAGAGACACTACTGGGAAGGAGGAGAGGCTCCGTTCAATCCAAGACATTTAACACATGGTTAATTAAGGTAAAGCTCTTATATAGTTCTGCTTTAAGCTCTATCTGCTTCCATTCCATGTACATGAAGGTATCACTAATAGTAAGATTGTAATAATATTTAGTTAACGCTTCAGTCTCCTCTGTATCATAAACTAAACTGACACTACTCTGAGTCAATCTGTTCAGTCTACATGTTACTATTTTTAAAAGATTATGCAAAGTGGACTCAAAGGGTCAAATATATTAATGTATGAATATGTATTTTTGCACATTTTTTTATAAAAATTTATCACAGCACAGTCGCTCTTCATCAGATGTATACATATTTATTTTTTTGTTTTTTGAGGAAAGATGTTGAGTTAAAGGATCGGTCTGGTTTTTGTTTTTTATGTAGAAGCCTGTGACAGTTGGATGAGTATCAGTCATGTGTGTTGAACAGTTTGAAAATGAAAAAGATCATAAACAGATGATACTGTTTGTATATAAATTTGTTATGGTTCTTTGTTCAGAGAATCACAGACTTCTCCTTTATTTGGTGGCACTGATGCTTTGGTGGTTTGGATGTAAATAAAGGTGAGTTAGTTGATTGTATAAAATGTGTCTGTTTCACCAGCTCTGATCAATGTTGTGAAAGGACCTGGAGGTTCATTCTCACTACAAATACTCACAAATACAAATACTCACAAATGACCTTCATTTACTGACCCCGCTGCCAGAAGAATAAAGTAAAACTCTCATTAGAGAATAAACTGATCAGGGGAAAACTTGCTTTATTTTGGGATGAACCTGAACTATATGGTGCAAAAGAATGAAATAATTATAAAATATAATGATAATTAACATTTTTAAAATGATGTTTGATGTCATGAATCATTAATGTGACCTGTTTTACTGCAAGTAATAAAAGTAGGTTATTATGTTATAATATTATAGAATAGAATACTATTTATATAAACATGGACTAATCCATCATCATGATTAATCTGATTCACAGTATTAACTCCATGAACCCATCTGCAGCAGAATAACTCTGGAAACACATTTGGGTCAGTTTGTCCAGTAAAGTTAGCACTAACACACATGTGCAAATGGTCCGTTGATCCGGTAGTGACAGGCAGCAGAACAAACCCATAAAGATGGAAGACACTAAACAGCATGTTGGCTCCGATTGGAAATATGAGGACAAAAAAAAAAAGAACATTGTTTTCAAGTTGTTTTGTTGAAGGTGTTTAATAAACTTGTTAAGTGCAGATATATTCCCTTGTTTCTTGAGTCTAATTATGCAAAATTAAACTCAAATGTAAATATATGAATGAAATTTAATTGAGATTAATCAGAATTAATCCACAGTAACTCTGATTAATCGGATTAAGAATTGTAATTGACAGCACTAATATAAACAGTGAAGGAGGTAAGTATTTGATCCCTGCTGATTTTGGCAGTAGTCAAACTAAGAAATAAATTAACAGTCTCAGATTTTTATGGCAGTACAAGTACAACATGACTGTTAATGGACCTGGGCTGGGGGGTCCATGCACGATATTACCTGGTGGGGTCTGTGATCATGAGAAAGGTCAGAGGTCAGCCCAGAACTACACAGGAGGAGCTGGTTAATGATCTGAAGGCAGCTGGGACCAGTCACCAAGAAAACTACTGGTAATACACTGAGACACAATGTTTAAGACCCTGCAGTGTGAGGACCGTCTGCTCCAGAAGGACCACGCCCAGGCCTCCAGTTTGAACCAACATATTAATGAGTCAGAAAGAGACTGGGAGAAGGTGTTGTGGTCAGAGGAGACTGGGAGAAGGTGTTGTAGGTGTTTGGAGGCAGAGAAATGCTGAATATGAGCCAAAAACACCATCCCTACTGTCAATCACGGGGGTGGAAGCCTTATGCTTTGGGGGAGGGGGTTCTCTTCTAAGGGGACAGGTCAACTTCACCACATCCATGGGAAGATGAACGGGGCCATGTACCCCAACATCTGGGGGGACAACCTCCTGGGCTCCACCAGGATACTGAAAATGGGAGGTGGAGGGGTCTTCCATGACCCCGCCCCAGAACATCCAGCCAAGGAAACAAAAGTGTCTCCATCAGAAGAACATCCAGGTCATGGAATGGACCAGACAGTCTGACCTTCATCCTATTGAACATCTATGGACAGAGCTGAAGCTTCCCGTTTCCAAGCACCGGCCTCCAAACCTTCAGGATGTGCAGATGTTCTGCAGAGGAGTGGACCAACATGAGTGCTGATGTGTGTGCAAACCTAGAACGACAAGAAACCGTCTGACAGCTGTGCTTCCAACAAGGGTTTGAGAGAGTAATAATCACAGAATAAAAGATATAATAAAGTAAAAACAATAATTATCATCATAACAATTATAAACAAGGAATATCAGGAATCAGAATTTATTTCTATTGCACTTTTCATTCAGCGAAAATGTAGCACAAAATGTTTTACATATAAAAATCAGTACCTGCCAGACACTAATAATAATAATAATAATAATATTTTCAGTAAAGCATGTAGTGAGAATGTGACTAATATAAAGAATATTAATGATATGTTGTCCTAATTATTCAGTATTCTTTGTTGGACTTGAGACAAAGGGATCAAACTGTCTGAGGGACACATGACTAAAGCTGAGACAGAGGACATTTAGGTGGAATATCTGTGTGACTAATGTCCCTCATCAAAACCACAAGTACATTTTACCAGATCAACACCAGGAGCATGTTCTCCTGCTAAAAAAAAAAAGAAAAAAGAAAGTTAAATAAAAATGAATGAACTTATCATATGTGATTGAATATATAAATGTCACATACACACATTGACAGCATTATATCAGCAACAATAAGCACTGAATCATCAAAATGTAGTAATGTACATGAAAAGAACTAAATATTTAACATATAAAACAAACAAAAAAAGCCAAATAATGAACTAGTGTCTACACTGTACACTGTACACTGTACAGTTTACACTTTACAGTTTACAGCCGGGCACCAGGGGGCGGTAAAGCACCGACCAACCCGGACAGAAGAAGAAGGAACCGGAACACACCGGGTGTGCAGTGACATGCAGAAGGACCCCCCTGCATCTGAGCCTGGGTCTGGTGGTGGAACCGGGACCATGTCGGTGCTGGCCCGGGTGCTGTTCTACCCCACCCTGGCCTATAATGTCCTCATGGAGAGACTGAGCTCCCGCCGGTGGTTCGACCGGGTAGACGACACGGTTCTGCTGGGAGCGCTGCCCTTCCGGTCCGGCACCGAACAGGTCCGTGTGTTTGTGTTTGTGTCCACAGAACCGGACTGGACGGATCCGTCTACCGATAGGATCGATACCAGGATCAGATCGATATTTTTGTTGCAGTTTCTCTAAATGAGTCAGATGTTTTTCCAGAATGTGCAGCTTCCCTCCCAGTCCCCTCTGTCCTATTTGTCCCCCCTGTCCCCCAGTCCCCTCTGTCCTATTTGTCCCCCAGTCCCCTCTGTCCTATTTGTCCCCCAGTCCCCTC
>JAPSES010074322.1:0-10513 GCA_029822895.1 Maxillicosta whitleyi
TTGGTAGCTTGTTTTGTTGAAAATATTGCTTAAATTTAGTTGTCATACCTATGTGGGGTAGCTCAAGATGAAAATTCTTTTAAAAAGTCAAACAATCTTAACAAGATTGAGTCTCAATAAGTAAATAAATCTAAAAAAAAAAAAATCCTTTTTTTCAGTGTAAACATGTACACAAATGCTACACAACACAAATATGTAAATGTCATCCTGTCCTTCCACTCCAGCGTTGTATATTTTTCATCTCTGTTCTGATGTAATCTGCGCTGTACACAGTCTAATCAGACTCTGGATAGGTCACGGAAACTCTCCAAAATAAAGTCCATCCACTGATCCACAACATTTGTCACCACTGGAAGGTTGTGCAGTGATTTAAGTGACGCACAACAGACAGGAATAATGTACTTTTCAAGGCAGACTTTAGTGACAAGGCAACACACTCCACTTTGCACTAGTCCCAGTGACTTATTGGGCAAGATGTGTTTAATTTAGCTTTTTTACACAAATATTGCTCTTTGAGTTACAAAATGAAACCTGGAGTAAATTTCGTCAATTGTAAACCAAAATCAACTCATTTCCAGAATATGAGGCCTTTTTAGCACATTCATGACTTTGTAAACAGCAAGTTAATCACATCATAAAGTGTGTGTATAATAGTTCAGGAGCTTTCAATCATGGCAAAAATAATAAAACTGACATTTACTATCTTATTATTATTGACTCAGATTAGAGTCTATCTGATGTTCAGAATAAATGGACATTTAAGCACCATTTTTATGACAAAATCCATATGTGGAAGCCCTGTGGTTATTGAAATGTCTCTAAACGACCCATTGCAATGGAAGTATTTTGTCTTATTTATATAGATTAGCTTGTCAAAGTCATTGAAATATTATTTTTCATATTCATATATCATTATACTAAAAGCCAATATTTTGCCCTGAGAAAAAGAGGATGTTTCTGAGAGAGTGATGTGCTGTGTCTCTGCTAAGAGGCTTATCTCATCCTGCATGTAACAGTGAGAGAACAACAAGCAGCCACCAGCCAAATAAAACACAAATCTGGATTGAATCATCAGGACACCGGGGCGAGCAAGCATCACTCAACCAGCAGAGAGAGAGGAAGAAGGGGGGGTGAAACCACAGAAACAGCCCATATAGCTGCAGGCTACACTACTGCTACCCAGAAGTATGTGGACACTTGAGAATTGCAGCCATATGTGATTGTGACACCATGAAGGCGCTGCTGCCTCAGCCTGTGCTCTTCTGCTTCCAGCCGTTGAGTCTGTCTGCGGGGGCTTCGGCCCGTTCAGACCAGAACTGATGCTCATGACAAAAGTAGGAGTTCATCTCAAAGCTACAGATGAAGATGTTTCACACAACACTGGTCAAATAAGGTGTAAAATGTAATGTTACATATGACCTCCTTGCCTCCAGTGCGGTGTATGCATGTTGGGCGGCGGTTAAAGGGGTCGTAGGTGCAAAGCCACGCCTCCATCAGCCTGCCCCAGGGCAGCTGGGGCTACAAACATAGTTTACCACCACCAGAGGGGGAATGTGAGAGCGAATGAATAATGGATCAATAATGTAAAGTACTTTGGGTGATTTGAAGCGCTATAAACATCTAATCCATTATTATTATTATTATTATTATTACAAAATTGAACAGGTTAATGCATCTAAACACAGCCAGGCATTTTATCCATGAAGTTGAAATTAAAATAACCTTTTCCCATGACATGATTGTGACAATGTGATTTATTCTTGATCCATAAAGTATAACTGAGACTCAGTGCATTCACTGAACCTGGTCAAACGTGATACTGATGTGTTCATTCTTACAATAATGTTCAAACATTGACAAATATATAATTATATTCCATATTATGACAGTTGTATTTGGTCATCTGTCAATAGGATCATATCTCTTTGACAAATAAACAGCACTGATGCCACACTGCATATTTAATAATCTAACGGATGTGCAGTCTTCATCATCGGTTCCTTACGTTGCTCCAGTTGTTGGTTCCAACAGAACTTCCAGGACTAAACATTGACTCACTGCCTAATACTGTTCATCCAACCCAGTGAAAGGTCCCACTGATCAAATAATGAATATCAGTGGTGACATCATGTAATGGATGATTCAGAGTCATAAAACGCCCCACATGCTAATGTTTCATCAGTCGGCTTTAGCTGTGATGACAACACACACTCATCATCAGATCGTTTTAAGTTCATGCAACTTCAAAACATTTACTTCTTTCATTTTTTTGGACAAATGACATTCCCGATTATAGACCTGATCAACTGAAGGAACATCAGGTTCTAACTCTAGGCATGATGGATAATCTCTTTGTGACTCTGGAACCGGATCAGCATGGACTCCTTAGATCACATGACCTCTAGTCCAGTCTTTATTTTCACCATCAGACTGTTTCATGAATGACAAACTGCATCAGTGCAATCACTGTTTTTTTTTCAGCTGAATCACTTAAAGGGACGGTTCGGGACTTTTGACATGAATCCGTATTTCATCCCATCATCAGTGTCGTACATCCACACTGATTTACCCTCAACGGTGTCCTGTGAGCCCAGTTCTGGTCCGCTTTTCTTTGACACAAAAGTAGTCCGGCAAGTTTTGTGGGGTCACTAAAACATTTTTCTTCTAAAAACAGCATGTGTTCAGAAAAGTGATTTATTTGCATCACAAACCAATGTCCATAAAAAGTCACACATCATAATGACTTGGCCCTACTTTCTCTCTCTTCGTATCCCTACGCGCTGCTGCAAGATGACACTAGTCTACCTGTTTCACTACTGAAAAAGTTGTTGACAAATACGCAGCAGCACAACAGCAAACTGATAGTAAATTATGGTTCTGTTCCACTCCATGGTACCGGCTCTACTGGACTCTACTGGACTCTACTGGACTCTACTGGACTCTACTGGACTCTACTCTGCTCTTTTGCTTTTCCATTACGAAAAAGGACCTGGAACCTGGGACCTGATACTAGTTTTTTAGAACCGCCTCAGTCCAGGTTCCAAAATCCTGGAGTGGATACCAGAACGTGACGTCACGACACTGCAGACACTGATTGGTCAGACTGTTTTCTCTGTGACCCGCGATTTACAAAACGCGGAAGTAAGACAGTGAACAGTCCACATGATGCCAGAACCAAACTACACCATAGACAGAACCTAGATCCAGTCTGTGGTGGCGGATGGAAAAATACAGACGAAAAAATACGGAACGAGCGAGTTTTCGGCGACTCTTTGAGCAGACGACAGGAAGTAACGCGCCCTGTAGGAGTAACGAGTGGAGCCGAGAGGAGCCGGTCCAATGTGAGTGGGACAGAACCATTAGAGAAAGTAAGTGGTTACGAGGTGGGGCTTTTTATGGACGTTGGTTTGTGATGCAAATAAATCACTCTTTTGAACACATGCACACATATGTTTTTAGAAGAAAACCTTTTATTTTACTGACCCCCCCCACAAAACTTGCCGGAATAGTTTCGTTTAGACCAAAACCGGACCAGAACTGGGCTCATACAGATTCATGTTAAAAATCCACAACTATCCCTTTAAATCATCATCTTATTTACTTATTAAACCCAGGTGAGGATGTCTTTGGGTTTTATATTAGAGCCGACAGATGTAAAAGAGTTACAACCATAAATAATAATGATCAAAAGTATGAAAAAACAGGATGATAAAGGTGTCTAATATAGTGTCGAACTGATCTGAAGGAATTAACTCTGTAAAGGTTTGACTTATTGCTTTTGCACCAGATAATTAAAAGGAACAGAAGATAAACGACAGGAACTGGGGAGGAGATGGTGATGAAAAGGCAGAAGAAACCAGAGGGTTAGAGGAGAAAAACTGGAATAAATTCAGAAAGGGAGGGGGGGGGGTGAAGTCAGAGGGAGATAAAACAGATTCACAGACAGCAGCCGGTGTTTAAACTCAACAGTTTCTCAGCTGCACACGCGCGCGCACACACACACGCACGCGCACATCCATAGGTCTCTGCCTCCTGCTCCTCCTCCCCCCTCCCTCTCCTCTCCTCCTCTCCATGCCGGCGGAGGTGTCCGCGGGGCTGCCATGGCGAAGATCCGCGTGTCGTACGAGTACTCTGAGGCCGAGGACAAGAGCATCCGGCTGGGCTTGTTCCTGATCGCCTGCGGCATCCTCAGCCTGTTCATCCTGGGCTTCTGCTGGCTCAGCCCCACCCTCCAGAGTCTGCAGAGCAAGCCGGCCAACTGCACGGTGAGCCCGGCTGCACGAGCTGCGAGCAGCCGCCGCGGTGCCAGCCCCCCCGGACCGTAGTAGACTTCTGTAGGAGACACAGATCAGCCTCATTTCAGTAGTTTTTAACTGTTTTTTAGGAGTTCACTAACTTTAATATGTCAAATAATACTAGTGCTTAGCTTCAGTCATGTGATGACTGCTACTTTATTAAAAAATATGGGGGGCAGAACAAGTGTAGGCTATTGAAAGCAAAAATGGCAAACTTTGGTTGCATTTTCACAATTTGCTGTTTATTCTAGTCATGCGTCTACAACTGATTGTACAGTTTGTTGCATAAATGTAAGCTTTTTTATTTTCTGAACAACTGGGGTTGTGGCAGCAGAATATATTTGAATGTTAGTTTTAAAGTAAGTCAAACATTCATTATGTTAAAGTGGTTAGCCTTGTTGTGGGTGTGATTCAGTCAGTTATTGTACTGATACTTTTATGGCTTGTAAAGTAACTGCCCACATGTTTTCTATGTTTAACGGATATTGTGTAAAGAATGAAATGATAATAATACAGATTAGTTTCATCTGCACGTCACTATTCTTGATTGCTTGTAATTATCATTTTTCTTTTATATCATGTTGATGGACAGTTATGGTGGTTGAAGTGTCACCTTATCTGTCACTGAGGCGTGGGTCCGAACCATAACGGTGTCAGACTTGACCTCACCGTGGCGTTAAACTCACACCTGAGGTCTGGCTCCACAGAACCACCTCATCACACATCTGTGCTGTTTTTTTTTTTTTTGTTTTAGCTGCTCAAGTCTTAATGCTTAAAAACTTGTAGATCTTGTACAGTTTTATTTAAAAGTCTTCAGTCAGGTCATAATGATCTGGTGTTGTGTGCACAAACTAAAAGGAAAACCTGACCTTTAGTTTTTTTTTGGGGGGGGGGGGGCACTGCTCAACTCACTCAACTGTTCTTCTAACCGTTCTGTAATCATTGGTGTTGTGCTAATAGCAGAGCAGCAGGGTGGCTTTGTTTCAGTCCTGGACCTGTTGTGCTGCGTCACTTTGTGGATTATTAAAACTGTTGGCGTTTGGTTTTCATGACATAAATTACAGGCAGCTACACCCGAAGCTTCTGTTTTGCTGTGGATGATGAATTCATGCCGGCTTGATTTATCTGGCTGTTAGCTTATTGCATCGTTCTAAAAGAGTGGAAGTGTTTTATTTTTTTCTGTTTTAAAATCTTCCTGCAGCAGTGAGTCTCCTTGGTGGTGATTAATCCCTTGTTTAATTTCACATAAATCTCAGTAGTTTGACTTTATTGCAGCTCTGACCTCTTACACTCAAGATCCATTTGAGTTTTATTCAATCTGTGCAGTCTGATTGTGCATTTACCATTTATTGATATTCGTCTGCGTGAAGCCTTATGTTTTTTCAGCCTGTTGATGCACAAAGTTAATTTTATAATCTAAACATCAACATCATTAAAGTTAGTGAATAATGATGACGGGTCGGATCTATAAAGTTCCCATTTTTCATGTACTCATTTGCGTGCACAATCTAGAATTTTGCGTGTGGGGCTGAACCGCAGTTTGTCGGTTATTTACAAAGATTGCTTGTGCAAATGACAACATGTGCAAAGTCTTGCAGACCAAACTATTTAAATGAGCTACTGGACTGTAAAACTGTTCTGATTTATGTTGAATTTTAGAGGTGGGGGGGTTGGATTGACTGTCATGTGTGCATAATTTTGTCATTGTTAACTAGAGTCATCAGATGAAGTAAAGTCACAATAATCTTTTCTTCAGTCACTCCAAAAATGAGGGTGAAAAGTGCATTGTGTGCATGTTGTTTGCACGTCTCCTTAACAATAACCTCTTCAGTGTGTGCACGACCCTTTGCACCTCCCTTTGAGATGTGTTGAACATTGACGCAGTTTAACATTGCTTTCAGCTTTGATAAATCACTTTTGCTAAATTAATATATTTACATTTTCTCCTCCCCCCACACTTTTGCCTGTACTATGAGTTTGCACATGTTATAAGTAAACCTTTAATAAATAAATGTAGTAAGAGTCACAGCCTGTTTGATGTCTAACTTTAACTGAAAGCAGATTTGTTTTGCTGGTATTTGGTCTTTGAATGTTTTTGACCTGATGATGCTGTTAGATTAGAAGTCAGAGGGTCATGAAGATATATTGGTATTTATTCTGATGGGGACTTGAAAAGAGTCATCTGCCGTTTAACAGTCCGTCAGTGCTGCTGCTGCTGCTGCTGCTACAGAATGAATTCAGTTTTGTGCATTATTGTTTGTAAACTAATCTTCATATTCAACTGTTTGATTCTTAAAACCCTGTTCTTCACACTGTACTAGTGCTACCCATGCACCTCTGGTCATTTGTAATAACTGTCTGTGTCTAACGTAAACATTCCACTATAAATGACCGTTCCATTATAGAAGTGATAATGTTAGTCCCATGAAAACCAACATGTGGGTGATTCTTCTGTTTCCTCCATGCACTTATTTATTTTACATGTTGGACTACAGAAGCTGCCCTTGTGATGGTAAAAGAAGGTGTGGATGCAGATTCACCAGGCACATGTTATAATAATCTACTGTGGATATGAACTGAAAGAGCATCATTCAAATGTTAAAGTCAGATGGATGTAAGGCAGCGTTCCAACAAACTAATAATAGGTTTAATGGTAAGACATCAGCTCAGTCCATATCTGAAAGAAAAAAAACACAACACGTCACCATCCTGTGTAGATATGCAGCGTGAAACACAGACGTTCCGGTTTATTTTTTAAATGACAGAAGGTTATACTCAGATGATACTAGTCACATGGTCGGGGCTACATCACCATTTCCCATTTTAACAGAATGTGATGTTTGTATGTTCTTCAGCCTTCAGGTTCTGTGCAGCCAGTTGATTGTCCTGTAACTGTGTGTGTATATATATATATATATATATATATATATATATGTAACCACTGAAGAATGTGAGAGCTGAGAAGTTGGTGTTGTCTTTAACCCATACAGACCCAAATAGGCACCGGTGACCAACACCTAAGCTTTAATGAACATTGTCATGATCAGTGAATTTAATATTATATTAATACCTGAAAAATGTGTGTGTGTTGGTGGGGGTGCTGTAATATAATGGATAATATTACAATAAATGGTGATAAATCACTTAAAAACACTGGCTCCTTATGAAAAGCCGTCTAGTATTTATAGAAACACATATTATGATTTGTAGATTTTATGAACATGAATCTCAGACAGTTTAAGATGAACTCAAATATTTAGATTACCTCCTGGTGTTTAGTTGCATTTATAAATCTTTCCCCTGATGTAGGCAAAATTAAAACAAAAAAAAGCTGATTTGTGTGATGTAATGTAGATGTTGGTTCCACTACAGCCGGAGGACTGGGCTCATTTATTTTCTATAAGTTGTTGCGATGGACAACAGCTTGTGTTAGTATTTTGGCTTCACTTATGCAAAGTGGGAGTAAACGCATCACATCATCTATTTTTATAGATGTTTGGACCCAAAAGGGCTGTTATTATATAGTAGTTATCATTGGGTTTGATGTTTGACGGTGAACGCCTGTCCCTGTTTTTCAGAAGTTCAACAGATCAGTGGAACCGTAGTGACGCTGGAGCAGTGTTTCACATCTAATAATAATAATAATAACAATAATAATACTATATATAATCCAATAATACTGCCTTGCAATGTACTCTCAATGTCTGGCATTAATTTGATGACTTTGTCACACTGTAGTTGAAGTGCTCAAATATAGTCAAACATCTGTGCTTACACACATCTTTCACTTTCTTAATCATAATCAAATCCATTTGATGAGTCACATGTTTGGAATGTTTCATTTATCATATTTTGGTGTTTGCATAAGGCGTTACCCTCTAGTTTATTTCACACCGCGCTGTAGAAGCAGCACCAGGACCTTTTCTGTGTTTCTGTAAATATTCCTACTACTCTATTACTAATTTACTCAGTAGTTTTTAAAACAGTGAAAAGGTTTTGGAGCCATGAATAAGGCACAGTTAACAATAAGAATTCATTTTCGTTTCCATTCAATGTAATGTTCAAATTCAACCGTCTGTGCCTCCAGTCGTTTCCTTTGGTTGTAGACGTTTTGTCATGTTTGTGAACATCTGTCCCAAAGGTTGAAGGACGCTCCGTTCTCATGTTGCCTCTTTTCCTCTTTGTACAGGTGGTGTCAGTGTTGCATCCTGAGGAGATGTTTGAGTGTGTGTTTACCTGCGGTGCAGACTGTAAAGGCACGTCCTTGTATCCCTGCCTACAAATCTTTGTCAACAACTCGGAGTCGAACTCTGTGGCTTTGCTTCACTTTGATGAACAACAGCTGGTTCTCAACCCAAAGGTACAGAAAGTGCTTTTCCTGCGTCAGCGTTGGCGCTCTAACCCTCTGTCATGTCACTATGTCAATAAATGCATGTGATTCAGCATTATGTAGTTTATGTGTTTGTTTTCAGACACATTCCTATTTTTATTATTTCATTTGTACACATCAGTAATCACATTTGCCCGTGTGTATTAATTACATACAAGTCAAAATTACACTTATCAAGAATAAATCCCATTGTCACTGTCATTTAATCAGAAGAAGTAAAAATATTTTATTCCAACTTTATGGGAAAGTTGGCTCAACTGTTTTATCATTATTAACATTATTTTAAATTTGGAGTTTTTGCCAAATAATAATTGAAATTAAACAAAATGTAATTAATATAAGTGTATTTACCCATAAAGTGAAACATGATGTTTTACCTAAATTCCAGATGAATGAAGTGAAAAAAGTCTTGCCTTCCACTTGGTTTGGGTTTGTTGAAAAAAGATAAGATAAACTAATTATTAGCCAATTAAAAGTGTTAATAAATTTTGTAGAGATAATAAAGTAGTCCAGAGAAAATTCTCTGTCCATAATTAATGTATTCATTTAGAAATGAACAGAGCAGGCAATTAAATATGAATTTATAATGAATGTATTAAAATGAAGTCATTCAAAGTGGAGATAAGACTAAACACATTGATTCACTGTCATTAAATCTACAGTGACGTAAATAAGTTTCTAATGGAAAAATGGAAACGCAGGAACAGTCCTGTGAATGAAGCCTCGCTGTTTATCGGGCCGAGCGTCAGGAGAGTTTCAGTCTGATTGGTTTATGTTTCGCAGCTGCCTGAAGTCATGAGCGGAGCAGAAATAGTGAGAGTGCAGCAGAGACGCAATAAACCATGAAAGCACTCAGCGTGTGAATGAAGGAGCATATGGAAAAAACCACTGACAGTAAACGCCTCACCACGGACACCACACCTGTTCATGTGCAGCTTCATTCATTGTGTTTCTATTGGTATTATCTGTGACACAGACGCAGGATGTTAGGCACAGACAGAATGACCTCGACCTTTGACCTCCTCTGTTTGGGCTCAGGTGAATGAATCATAATTCTGCAGGAAACACTGATACTGACACTGGTTTCACTTTCAGACCCTCATTTTCACCAGGTCATTAGAACTAGGTTTTTGGCACCACTCAACAAAAATGACTTTTCAGCATATTGCAATTGTAGAGGTCAGAGAGGAAACAAGGAAACAAGGAAACAAGTTCCCACTTCTGTGGACTCTGTTTTGACTGTAGACTGTCTTCAACCCGACACAGACTGTGGTTCATCACAGTTGGTACGAGGTGGGTAGGCGGGCTAAGCAGACTATTCACAGCGGTAATCACCCATCATTGTTCACCTTCTGTCGGATCTGACTCTTCAGTTCTGTCGGATCTGACTCTTCAGTTCTGTCGGATCTGACTCTTCAGTTCTATCGGATCTGGCTCTTCAGTTCTGTCGGGTCTGAGTCTTCAGTTCTGTCGGATCTGACTCTTCAGTTCTGTCGGGTCTGGCTCTTCAGTTCAGTCGAATCTGACTCTTCAGTTCTGTCGGATCTGACTCTTCAGTTCTGTCGGGTCTGACTCTCCAGTTCTGTCGGATCTGACTCTTCAGTTCTGTCGGATCTGACTCTTCAGTTCTGTCGGATCTCACTCTTCAGTTCTATCGGATCTGACTCTTCAGTTCTGTCGGATCTGACTCTTCAGTTCTGTTGGATCTGACTCTTCAGTTCTGTCGGGTCTGACTCTTCAGTTCTGTCGGATCTGACTCTTCAGTTCTGTCGGATCTGACTCTTCAGTTCTGTCGGATCTGACTCTTCAGTTCTGTCGGATCTGACTC
>JAPSES010074323.1:0-10513 GCA_029822895.1 Maxillicosta whitleyi
CAGCCGCCATGTGGACGAACCCGGCACAACACAACAACACAAGCCTGATAAATCAGATTATTGGATTGACTGCATCAGATTATGAACCTTCCAACTTCTCCGGTGCCTCATGACGAAAACACACCAATCTGATGATATTTGGAGCGAAGTTTGAAGGATTTAAAGGTGAGTGACTGAAGCTGCTGCTGAGTTTGTGCTTTAGTTCAGTTTTGTTTTATTAAATGATGGTTTCTTTAATCGGAGAACAGGCCACTAGTACTAAGATAAGACACGGGAGCAGCAACCACAACAGACGGGTTATTTAACTAGTTTATTATTTAACTAGTTTATTATTTAACAAGTACAGGTGTAAAGTTATGAGATAAAACTGATTTTAGCAAAAAAGAAAAAGACCAAATATTCAGCACGTTCTGACGTCACTCACCTGTCATATTATTATTATTATTATTATTATTATTATTGTTATTATTATTATTACACTGAAGCAGGAATTTAGTTTGCAGTAACCATATAGTGATCATGTAATGTTAACATTTTTATTATCTTATTATAATGTATATGTCCATTGGTGTCATATTTTCCTAAAAAAAAAAAAAGTGGTTTATTCTCAAATGACCTCCTGGTTAAATAAAAACTAAATAGAAATAATAATGTAAATGAATTATAATAGATCTGAAAGCTTCACATTTCCTATCAGCCAATTTAAACATTATTATTATTGTTATTATTATAACAAGCTGGATTCTTTCTTTCTTTCTTTCTTTCTTTCTTTCTTTCTTTCTTCCTGTCTGTCTGTCTGTTTATCTATAGCTATTCACTAGGACTTCCTGGTTAAATATAAATAATAATATTAATAAATAAATTATAATGCATGTAACAGCTTCATATTGTTCCATCACTAACCTTCATGGATGTAAAAATTTAACAATTTAAAAAAAAAAAAAAAAATCAATAAAATATCAAAATTAAGACCAAAAAGTAGTTCATTTGTGAGTTATTTGTTTCTGATTAAATTCTCAATAATATTCGTTTAGATGCTGAAAACTGCCTTATTTTGTCTAAAGCTGTGATGTTTATATGATTGTTTATTTCTAATCAAGCTTTATTTCTAGAGCATTTTTCACAGAAAACATTACAAAGTGCTTTATAATAAAAGTGCACAGTGACATCAAACATAAAAGGGTAATTATAACAAACACAAAAAAACAGATAAGTTAATACAACTCAAAACTTTTGATGTAACTGATTACGTCAAAAGTTTTGAGTACATTAACTATATATTTTAATTAAAGTTAAGCTTAAAAGTTCAAGTACATGAAGTGTATACAGTTAGATTTAAAACTAAGAGTACATTAACTGTGTTCATTAACTTAAGACAGATTTAAATATAAGAGCAAAGTAAAGGTTTGTCTTAGTGACGGTGTCTGTTTGTGTTCCAGAGCATCATGCACAGCTGTTTTAAGACGCACACCTCGTCTTTTTATAGGAAGAATCCACATAAACGTATGAATATAAACAGATATTATTGGTTGTTGATGCAGTGCATTCACCAAAGTTTGTTGCGTGCAGAGTCTGTGTGCGCTGCTGCTCATGTGTCACTGCGTTAAATCTGTGGGACCGTGTCTGTGCTTGGTGGCATGGTTCCCACGGTGACGCTGTGTGACTTCAGTGGATCAGAGTAGAAACGCCTCCTGCAGAACGGGATGTAAACGGGAGTAAAATAACAACAGTGGGAAAAGTTAAATTACACCATGAAAATGTTTACATCTACAGTTTCCTTTGAAATCTGTATAATATGAACAACCTGAAATGTGTTAAAGCAGCCATATTTTACTTTATTAAATGGAATTCTTCCTTTTAAATATGTGTTCTCCATAAACTGTAAATGTTCTCTGTGTTCTCCATAAACTGTAAATGTTCTCTGTGTTCTCAAACAAATCCAAAACATTTAATAACAGACAGAATATTGATAAAACTTGCACTTATTTCTCTGAAAACACTTCAGGTTGTTCATATTTGTTCAGATTATTCACATTTTAATGTAAAAGATAATTCATAAATGTAAACATTTTCATATAATTTCACTTTATTTACACTAAAACACGTGGTTTCTACTAATTATAGGTTAATTATTTACTGATCTGATCCACTTCAGATTGAATTGGCCTGAATGTGGAACCAGAACTACAATGATTATGACACCAGTGATTATTAATATTATTAATATATATAATATGTTCATTGTAAGTTTTTTTTACATAGTCATCCCAGGGGTCAGATCGGACCCTTTGGTGGGCTGGTTTTGGGCCACGGGCCGTATGTTTGACACCTGTGAATTATTAATTTCTTATCAAAAGCATCCAGTCATCTAAAATAATAACTTTGGGATGAGTCTGTAAAATGCACAAATGTTTTAATAATTTTAGTCGTACTGAATAAAAATAGAGGTGAGTATGTCCCCCTCCCCCTGGCCCCGCCCCCTTTTAGTCCACACATACATGACAGTGCACACCATCACTGTTTGGGCAGAGGATGTGCAAGTATAAGCAGAAACGGCACCAGAACAGCCAGCGAAGCAGGACCGCCGTGTCCCCATTATGTCTGTAATCCCAGATGAAAGCAGCAGCTGATGTGAACGTGTACAGGAGGGAAAAAAAAGATGAAACCTTTCACTGTCACTGTTTTCAAACCGGAGGCAGATTGTGTTGTGTGGACTTAGACAGTGTGTAATCCCTTCTAGTAGGGAGGGGAGCAGCAGGAAGGTAGGATAATACCCCCCCCCCCCTTCCTGCAGACCGTGCTTGGATACGGTGTCGCTGCCATGGTTAGTAATCACCTGGTAACCTGCGCCGCTTTGGAAACGGCGTCTGCTTCAGCTCTGCCGAAGCCCCCGGGACGTTTATGTGTAGAGTTTAACTCAGGTTAAATAGTGGGGTGGGCCCTCCTGGGGGGGGGGTGGGGGTGACCCTGGGGAACATACTTTTTTTTTTTGCTGTTATACAATAAAGTGTAATTACACATTCAGTCCAGTCGGTGGCAGTGGTGCACTCATTGTCCAAATATGAACTCTATAGTCCAATTTATGCTCAGCGCGCACCTCCAAAAATTCTAACTTGACTTGGGCTGTGATTGGTCCGCTGTAACCGCTGTACACATGTTTCCGCCGCCGCGAGCGCCAAAAAAAAAAATTTGCGAGTTCCATTAAAAATACTTGCAAAGATGGATCAGAAAGAAGTGAGGAAGTACCGACACCTGTACGACGCGTGGTCCAGCCTGTTCCACGATAAACGCTAACGACTCCTTCAACTGCAACTTTGCGCCCCCTTGTGTTGAGGCAGTGAATAATACAGTGCACACCAACGCGTCCCCGCACAACCATAAAAGAAAACCGTCTTTTATATGAAGTGCAATAATTCATCATTTAGATAAAAAAGAAAGAAAGAAAAAATCCGCACAAATTGTTTTATTCATTTTTGTGTTTCGAGTGTTAAAGTGTTTCATATCTTGTGCTCCTGAGTTAATGTTGCTGAACTGAATTTGTTATTTCTCGATTTTATTTTTCAATATCAAATGGTGCAATAAGTTGGTCAAATATGTTCACAGTTTAAACGAGGATTTTTTTTTTTTTTATTTCAGGCAAATTGATGAACTTAAAATGTTTAATATAAATATGTCCTTTAAAAACTGTTATTGCAGGCTCTAATAACAGAATTCTATCAAACGTGATATTTTCAGCGTGGTTTTAAGAAGGCGTCGCTCATCAGCCTTCAGGCGTTTGCTCTGATAACGCAGCTCCATCGTCCGCTGTAAACTGATCACATGGCAGCTTTAACACACTGAGCTATTACTGTCCCGGTCTAATAATACCCCCAAAGGCCACGCTGAGGAAGACGCCGCTCAGTTACATCTGACAGGAAGTCGCAGGGGTTTAAGTTGTAACCAGATGCCAAGTAGTAAAGACTAAGGACGTGTTTACGCGTCTAAACGGTACCGACGGAGGTGTCGAGTCCAGTGGGAGGTGTCATTGGAGGACGGCAGCAAATCATGTTCAGTGTTATTATTACATATTAAAGCTGTTGATTTTAGATTGAATTTAAAGACAATGTGTTGATTAAAAAGATCAGTTCAGTTTTATTTATGTAGCATCAGATCATATAACGGACACCTGTAAAACTACACATAATCTTAAATACTGACGTGAAACATCTGCAGGAAAAAAACAAATGATTTTTTTTGTTTATTGATAAAAAAAAAAAAGTAACAAAACTAAATTGTTGATTGTTTGATTATTTTGCTGAAACATCTAGTTTTGACCTCGATGGAACTGAGCATGTGCAGAAGGAGCGTGTGGGTTTAACAGGGATTCATGTTGGACTGGAGACAAATGTGACCCGTATCTGATCTGTTAAAGACAGTGTGAACACTAATCTGACCCAGACCGCTTCCATGTCTGGTCCTGAAGCTGATATGCATCTGAAACTTTGTAATGTTACTTCAGTCTGAACGGCCCATCGGCTGAGCGGAGGCGGTGGGTGGGACGGTGTTGTTTCAGGAGGTCAGTGAGGTGTGTGTGTGGGGGGGGCAGGTTATAGAGGGACTTGTAGGTGAGCAGGAGGAGCTTGTATTGGATGTGGTATCGAACAGGGAGCCAATGAAGCTGTTGGAGGATGGGAGGGATGTGTTCTGTGTGAGTGAGGAGGGGGGCACCAGAGTTCTGGGTGTACTGCAGTTTTTGAAGATGAGTGGAAGGTCCACAGAGGAGGGTGTCGCAGGAGTCGAGTCTGGAAGTGATGAAGGCATGGATAAGAATTTGGGCTGTGGACTGGGAGGGGGAGGGACGGGGCGGGCCATGTTGTGGAGGTGGAAGAATGAGGTTATCAGTGACTAATGACTTTATCACTAGTCATTTTCAGTCTTCTGCTCTAATGTCCGGTCTGTGTTCTGATCCGTTCCCTACAGCCTGGCAGCCATGCTGACCAACTTCGTCGAAGGCCTCCTCTGCTGCATGACCTCCAAATCGGCCAACGTCGTGGTCCCCGTAGAAACCTCGGAACCTGCCGACGGCTACGAGTTTGTGGAGGTGAAACCGGGACGAGTTCTGCGGGTTCGACACATCATCCCCGACCGGCCGGTGGTTGAGGAACCCAACGGGCAGGGAGGCAACGTCAGCTGCAAAAGAAAGATCACGGTGTATCGGAACGGTCAGCTCTTCATAGAGAACTTGGGCGACCGAGCGAGTGGAGAACTCAGAAGCTGCAACAATGGAGAGACCGAACCCAACAGCACCGTAGAAGTCGAACTGACGGACTGTGGCAAGGCCTCGCCGCCCGTCTGCATCCCCGAGGCCAGGTCCGAGTCCGGTTCAGGAGCTAAAGACGCGTCCAGTGAAACGGGGCCGGGAGGCGCAACGGGTACTGAACAAACCGACCAATCACAAACACAGAGGAGGCGTCGGCGGAAACCCAAACGCACTGTTGTGATCGACTGTGAGAGGAAGATAACGGCCTGTAAAGGGACGCACCCCGACGTGGCCCTGTTCTTCATCCACGGCGTGGGGGGGTCACTGGACATCTGGGGGAGCCAGTTGGACTTCTTTTCCCGCCTCGGTTATGAGGTGATCGCCCCGGACCTGGCGGGTCACGGTGCCAGTTCGGCCCCTAAGATCGCTGCAGCGTACACCTTCTACGCCCTGGCGGAAGATATGAGAATAATCTTTAAGAGATACGCACGGAAGAGGAACATTCTTATCGGACATTCTTACGGGTACAGGATCAGAATATGAACGTAAAAAAGGGGACGTCCTCCACAAACACAGATGATGTTTAGCTACAGGCATATTAATGTCTGCAAACAACTGTCACATGGTTTAATTTAGGTAATAATTAATCCATAAATCAAGACTTTGTAAAAAAAAAATATGCAAAAACTAGAAACCCCCCAGATATAATTTAACCCATAAAGACTCAAACATCTACTGATCTAAACTGTTTAATAATATATGATCCATTAATTCTATCAATACATGTCAATAATTGGTGTAAAATACAGTTCTTCATCTTTTCATGGTCATCAGATATGACCATATTTGGATGTTTGGATGACCACGACAACACCATCATCTTCTACAACGCTGATTCACCAGTAAAACCCATGGAGTTGGACCAGTGTCAGTGGATGGAAACACTGGGTTTATGTTTAATTAATGAGAGATTTGACGGAAAATGTCGCTTTTTCTTCAGTTTTTTCTGTTTCTGATTTAATAACATTTGAATTTAATCTGAGCTTTATTGAACACCTACACGATCAGTGAATTAAATATAGGAAAATACATGATTTATACTGAAAAAAATAAAAAGCATAATATTGCAATTACAAACTTAGCAATCACTAATTGTATCAATACATGGAAATAATGTTGGTAAAAGACATTTTCTTATATTTTCATGGTCATTTTCTGCAAAACACTGAATCACCAGAAAAATCCATGTAGTTTGATAAATCATAGAAGTTGTGGATGCTTGTTTTTATGTTCAGATAATTATGAATTATGATGATAATGACAGTGGTAGAGGTTTTGTTTTTATGTTTAAATCCACTTTTTCCTCTTTTTTCTTTGTTCTTACATAGAAATCTTTGAAACATGATTAAATAATGATTAAATAACTGATTTTCCCTGAAAAATAATAAATTGTGAATTTAAAATACATTTGGAATTAACCACAAAAATAGGACTTGGCCTTCGGGGGTTGATTATTATCCCATAATTAATAATCCAGTTCATTATTAATTTATACAAAATAAAAAGACTTCATGGACGTCCCCACGTTTCAGGTAACAGTTAAAAGAAAATAATGGTAAAAACCTGCTTCCTCTTCCTCTAAGCTGCGTTTTATCCTGCGTTTCCAGAGTTTCCTTCTGTACGTTCCTGGCTCATGAGTACCCGGACCAGATCCATAAGATGGTGATGATCAACGGAGGAGGTCCCACAGCTCTGGAGCCCAGCCTCTGCTCCATCTTCAACCTGCCCACATGTGTTCTTCACTGCCTCTCTCCACTGTTGTCCTGGAGCTTTCTGAAGTAAGACGGAAAAACAGCAGGAAAACACACGCAAAACATACAAACGTACAGTCGTGTCATTTTATTTATCATGTAAAAGAACAACATGTCAGGAAATCATGACGTGAACCACAATAATCCAAAGATCCGCCCTTTAAAGGAGTTCTGTGCAGTATTGATTTTCCGAATTCTCCCGGGATACACTGATCCGATCCGACTTTTTCAGTTCTGATGCTAATACTGACGCTAGGGCTTTGTATATCAGTCAATACCCGATATCGATCCGATATCATTGTCGATTTAAGAAGGTACAAGCCTTACCTGGTGCAGCGTTTCCTGTGGAACTGATCTCTTGATGAGCCCGTGGGTCGGCCGGTTTCTGTCCTTATCCCAGAAGTATCCCATGTTTACCTCACAATTTTATCGACTGCGCCGACGTCACCTGTCACACGAGACTCCGAAGGTGGGTGCTGTAAGTGGAAAGGCTGGTGTAGTAAACGGACCCGGTTCTGGTGGGTGGGTGCAATGCTCCCTTAAACAAATGTCCTTCCCCTTCAAATGAAAGTTTCCAAAGGTGGGGAAAAGGAAAATGAGCAACAACAGGAGACTTATGCTGCGTTTACACCACACGTGAAGGAGGTGAATCAGGCGCATTAGCACAGAAAGACTAACGGATGAGTCAGCTACCGCTGGGGTCGGACACTTTTGAAAAAATATTTGCGATGAAAGTCATACGGCGCTTTAAAGTCTGGTCTGAACGTCTTCTTCCTACAGGGCTGGTTTTGCTCGACAGGGCGCGAAGGAAAAGCAGCTGCTGAAAGAGAACAACGCCTTCAACGTGTCGTCGTTTGTCCTTCGCGCCATGATGAGCGGACAGTACTGGCCCGAGGGCGACGAGGTTTACCACGCCGAGCTGACGGTGCCCATCCTGCTCGTCCACGGCATGCACGACAAGTTTGTCCCTGTGGAAGAGGACCAGCGCATGGCAGAGGTAGACGCATGCAGAGACCGTACATGTCCAAAATATCTGTTGTACATATCTGTCAAATATTGTGTGTGTGACTTTTGTGTATCTTTATTTATAGTTAAATCCAGGTGGGTTTTTTTGACCGGGCTTTACTACATATCCCATCAGCCCCTGTTTTGGTATCTTTTATCAGTTAATTATGTAAAAAAGTGCAACTACCAAATACACAAAAGTCTGGATCTAACCTCAGCAACTGTACCGTTCTCATGTTTCGCTGATGACTCCAAACTGTTTTTGCGTTAACTGTTTTGCCAGATCCTCCTCATGGCGTTTCTGAAGGTTCTGGAGGACGGAAGTCACATGATCATGATGGAGTGTCCTGACATTGTCAACACACTCTTGCATGAGTTTCTTCTGTGGGAACCCGCCACCCCGTCGCCCCCAAAGAAAGAGTCCAAAACCCGTCCAGAAACTGCCAAAGCCCAGTCGGACAACACCAAGGCTTTACCAGAGCCCGCCAAGGTCCGACCCGCCACCGCCAGGCAGAACTCATCGAACGGCAGCAACGACGCAAAGTCAGACAGCAAAGCCAAAAAATGACAGGAGGTAAAAGCTGAGTGGGATTAAAGTGCATGCGTCCAGTTGTTTCACAGAGCTGTGCAGCGGGAACTCTTCAGAATGAGCCCGATCGCCAGTGTCTTGTAACTTCTCCATTAAAAAAACCCAAAAAAACAAAACGTGGACTTGTTGAAGTTCGACACAGAGCAGGGACATGACGTTTGTCGGCTGCAGAAATAAAGGACAGGAGCTCCAATAATCATTTCATGCATGAATTATGAAAAAAGTAGCAATATTTTTTTAAATTATTACTCAAATTTAGTTTGAAGTTGAAATGCATTTAGAATTGTATTATTATTTTTTATAATATGGTTTTGTTAAGATGATATTTAACCTCCTGAGACCCAGGAAAGTACAAGTTTGGGCTTTTTTTTTTAATTAAATAATTGCCTACATTGGAAACATCATGATGCAACAGTTTTTTTAGATGCATTTTTCTTATTTTTATGGAATGTCTGTTGCGGTAGACAGGATTTTTATTTTATTTATTTATTTTTTACTAAAGCTCTGAAACTCTTGTCCACAAACATGGGTAGTATTCCTACATTCCAGGTAACCTGTAACTCGTGTTTTTCCAACCTTCTATGCACTGGAATGACACTCAAACCCGTGACCACCTATGAACTCGTACTAGATCGATGTTCTCCCGGTTCCGAACTCTGACGTCACGTAACCTGAGAAACATCAATGGCGTCCCCCATGGATGTGGTGTTTATGCAAATTCTTTAAGTACTGCTCTGACGTTATTTACCCGCAAATGTTCTTAATAATCAGCAGCTGCTCTAGCGTTAGCTTACGTTAGCATCAAATACGTATCCAAATACACAAACAACATACCATAAACGGTAGAACAGCGTCTCTTCCCTTATGCGCCGTTTTTACTCCTCTGTTTCCCTCAAATAAGCAAAGAACAAACACCTCTGGGATAGAAATGATTAGAAATGTGCAAAAACGTACGGTCCACCATGCTGCTTTGTTTACAGCCAGCTCCCACAATTCTTTGCGCTCAGGCAGTTTGGCGGGATTCGCCTGGAACGCAACAAAGTCATGAGTCGTGGTTTGACGTCGTGACTTACGGGCTCAAAAACCGGCCTTGAACGCAGCATTCGGACCACCGCTGGGTCTGAGGAGGGTCAGATCGGTCCCAGTTCAATGACTAACCTGATACTTCAGTTCATTGCATTTCTTGGGGTTTATAAAGACTGCCCCCATGTGGTTTGGAGAATATTGCCTTTATAACCCTTTGGAAACTATGTGTCCACAAATGTGAGCGTCATGCAGGACGGGGTTACAGATGCTGTTTGTGCCTTGAGGTGGTTTGTGATGACAGTGTTTGCATTGAAACAAATGTACATTAGCAACAGTAACCATGGAAAAGGACCACCGTCCACAAACAGGAAGTCACTAAGGCTACGTTCACGCAGCAGGTCTGAATGTGCAGTTCAGATTTTTTGGTGAAATCAGATTTTTTTTTGTTTTCCTCGTTCATATTCTACATTAAATGCGACTCCTATCAGTTCTCAATCAGAACTGAATGCGACCTTGAATTGACCCACATGCGCTAAAGAGGTCGTGATGGAATATGTGACCACACCCACACGTACATATGCTCCTCCTCCTAGGACGCAGAATTATGACATTTGTCGCATTTCAATGACGTAAAGTTCGGATTAATGCGACCTGGCCATTCAGACTGAAGTCACATTGGAAAATACCAGATCTGGGTCAGATTCAGGACCACATATGAAAGTGGTCTGGGTCAGATTTAGGACCACATATGAAAGTGGTCTGGGTTAGATTTAGGACCACATATGAAAGTGGTCTGGGTCAGATTTAGGACCACATATGAAAGTGGTCTGGGTCAGATTTAGG
>JAPSES010074324.1:0-10511 GCA_029822895.1 Maxillicosta whitleyi
TTAATATCTATGTCATTGTACTGACAAAAACAGTGCTTTTAGACATTCCATGTTTTCTTTTCTGTCTTTTAGTCACACGATACACACAAGAGTTAGTATTTGATTGGATAGCCTTTGTTTTTGATGATTTTTAATGGTCTAATAATTTTTTCGTGACTGCATTTAACCCATAAAAACTCAAACATCCACCATCGACCAAAACCACCAACTTGATCTAAACGGTTTAATACAAGTTGATCCTAATTCTATTAATCCATGTAAATAATTGGTGTAAAATACAATTATTCATCTTTTCATGGTCATCAGATATGATCCATTTGGACGTTCAGAGGCTCTGCAGTTGCCATGGAAACACCATCATCTTCATCAGTTAACCCCATGAAATTTGATTAATGACAGTGGAAGGACACACTGGGTTTATGTTCAGTTAATGAGAGAATTTGCTGGAAAAAGTCACTTTTAAACAATTGTTTATATAACAATCATCAATTTTATTCCGAGCTTTTATTAACATCTACATAACTAGAAAATTTAATATAAGAAAAGACACAATTTACACAAAAAAAAACTCACAATATACAAAAAATAATATTGCAATATGTGGCGATAAATCACTTAAGGAAAGGTAAATAAAAAGAAAAATTCATTTACTGAGACAAATGTCACACTGCGTCCTTATGGGTTAAAAGTTATAACAAATACACAGAATTTGAGTAGAGGTACTTTGTCAGAACCGAAAGCTCCTCTAAATGTGTAGATTTGTATCACATTCTGTATGGTTTGTGTCAGTGTGATGCTGCTTCATTTGCTCACGTGTGTATTTGGTGTTTGACTCTCACTGATTCACTTTCCTGTATTTACATTTAAACTGTTAACCGTTGGTTCTAGTGAAGGTACCAGGTGTTCCTATCTCCACTGTGTCCACACCTCTGCTGTGCATGATGTGAATATGATGAAAGTGCACAGGTAGCCCCACCCACGCTGCTGTGTCACCCACTGGTCGAAACCCAACCACCTCCACCCAAAGGTGCCACTGTGGATAGGAACACTTGCACATATATGACTGAACCCCACCGTCATATGCAGCTGAATTCTAACACTCGGGCTTGTTTTCTATTCTAATCTGCCTTTTATTTGTTAACTTCAGAAAAAGACAACGATGGCGCCTGGGGTTTTGCAAAATGGTGGATTTATTTTAGGTCTGATTGGTGCAATAGCCCTCATAGCAGCCACTGCCATGAACAAGTGGAGCGTTAAAGACAGACAGGGGGATGTGGTGACGTCTGTTTACACCTACAAGGGTCTGTGGCAGGACTGTGAGACCGCTTCCTCTGGATTCACCGAGTGTCGCCCACTCTACGGCCTCCTGGGCTTCTCAGGTACGACCAACATTCTCCTATAATCAGGTCCTCCTGCACTCGTATCCTGTTTGTAACTGTAACTGACTGTATCCCATTCAGTTTAATTTCATTTGATTAACCCTTTAACCTCTGGTGCGTCTGCGGTGAACGTTCTGAATGTATGATTTATTTTAAATATTCATAAAAATTCAAGTGTTTGCTCAATAGGAAAAATTTCAAAATGTGCCAATAGAACAGACCATGTTCTATTCATAGGTATCTGAGCATGCTCAGTGCGCCTTCCACTCCCTGTGGGATGGGGGGTAAAATACAAAGCAATGAGTGAAACACTCAATATAAGAATGGATGATTTGAGCTTTTTTATTATTATTATTTTTACATCATTTTCCTTAAGGTTTTTTTTTTTTTTTTTTGGAGTGTTGTGTTGATTTTCCTTTATTTTTTAACATGTGTTTTTACAGAGTTTTGACCATGTAACTGCTTTTTAGAGTTCAACCATGTGCCACAAAACAGCTGGACTGATTGAGACAAAAAAAAAAAAAAAAAAAAAAAAAACCCCCAAAACAAAAATAACGGGCAAAAATTCAAATACATGTTGTTCAGTTTGTTCCAGTTCACAGTTCATGTTCGACATCCTAAATCTCTTATTGATGTACATTCTGAGTGCCTTATTTAGTAAAAATCTGTCAAATGAAATCATTAAAAGAAAGAAAGAACGAAAGAAAGAACAAAAGATAGAAAGATGGAATGAAAGAACGAACAAAAGTAAGAACAAAGGAAAGAACAAAAGAAAGAAAGAAAGAACAAAATAAAGAACAAAATAAAGATAGATAGATGTTTCATGTTTCACTCAGTTTAACAGAAACATCATTAATGAAGTTGAATAAATGATCAGCACATATTTTGTCTCATGCTGTGTTTTAAACCATGTTCCTTCTCAGGTTCTGTCGCTCTGTTCTGATGTGTTCTCTGCTCCTATCAGTGTTTACATTCTGGTCACAATAGTACAGGTCGAGGGCGAGGACTGGACATTATCAAAAACAGAGCAAACAACCAGCAAATGTCAGCTTTTAGAACACACCTAGGAAACAAAGGCAGCACGGAGCCCGTCTGATAATAGAAAGACAATAGAAAATGTGTCTGTTTACTTTACATCTGACCTTTAATCAGACACTGTGAGTTTGTCTGTGGCTTTTTATGTTCAGTAAAGAAGACAGTTGGAGTTTGGCTCTTGAATTGATTTAAGTCCATATTTTATTTGTTTATTAACGCAGTTTTTGTCTTGTTTAGATAGAACTAAAAACTTTCAAGGCCTCAAACGAGATTTAACTTTTGACGTCCCATGAGCAGCTACTAATTTGTTTACTTTTATCAGTGACAGGTTTACAAACTTTCATCCCTCTATTATTTTAATCTTAACAAACTCACTGGACTTTCAGTTTCACAGAAGAGGTTTAGAGCCACTGGAAAAAAATGAAGGTCCAATATTTTTTTTTATTATCATCATTATTATTATTATGAGAAAAAAATCAGAATTTTGACTTTTTTCTCATCATCATCATCATAATAATAATGATAATAATAATTAGGGAAGTGTTCACAATATCGATACAGGGATATATCGTCGCGGACCTCTTCACGATACACATATCAATATGGAGGCGTCAGTATTGATATTTCACATGCAACAAAAAATTAGTTTATCAAGTTTTTGACTTTGCATGTTTTAAGTTTATATCAAAGCCATGTTTATTTGTGCACTACAGCCAAGTTCAGTGTTTTACATGCACTACAGTGGAATTGTTGCTCTACAGCAAAATGAAAAAAATGAGGCACACAAGTTGGTACCATTTTAATTTTCAAAAAAAAAAAAAAAAAAAATATATATATATATATATATATATATATATATAGCTAACATTTGAAGCTTATCTTGAAGAGCAAACACACTGTAAAATACATTTAATTGGGTTTCACAGTGGCTCAGGTGGGCACAGCAGTAAGTGCTGGTCACAAGCACCTTTTTACCCAGTCTTGTGTGTATAAGTGTGTCTACCGCTCATGACTTGTTTGTTCGTTACACCTGTGATCTCAGCCTGTGTCATGTTCCTGCAGACGTTCCACACCATCACTACAGGAGAGTCACAGAGTATTAAACGGTTAAATGTGAAGTAAATTTCCTGTCTGAATTACCACTGAACTCCAAAAGCTTTGATTAAAAAAAAATATACTGAGTAATGTAATCAAGAGCTCGACAGGCCTGTTGTGCTTATCTGCAGTTGCTAAGCTACAATTATACAAGCAGCTCAGAAGAGTGGTTTAGCAAAAAGTCAAATTAACGCCGCAGTTTCCTCTCAGCTCTCCATTAGTGTGAGCTTTGTCACACCAGTAAAGATAAAAAAGCAGTTCGTTTAGTTCTTCGTGGTGTTCACAGATACATAAATTCACCCTCACTTTTACAACCTTTGATGGTATACAAAAAAAAAAAAAAAAAAAAGGTAAAGTCCAGCAATGACAGATGTTTTCTGGTCCTTTGCTTCAATAAAATTACAGCAAATGATATTCCAGTAATTGATAAACCTTCCCTAAGTGTGAAGCATTTGACTGACTGGTATATTAATGTATTTGACATGATTAAATTCGTCAGTACTGTTCTGAAGATGGAGCTACTTTGAGCTGCTTTATTTCCAGTTTCATGAGTGGAGACACCAGATACAGCACATGATTAATGGCAGAAGAAAGAAGAAAAACAAAAATATGTTTTGAGTTTTTGCACTTTTTCTTTCATCTTATTTTTAGTGAGATATTAGATGGTGTGAACAGTGATTGAAACAAAACCACATGAGATGTTTAGATGGAAAAAAAACACCATTTGTTAGAGCTGTTGACGACTCATAGTCATGGGAATGTGAGATACTATGTACAGCGTTTTGGGCAAAATGGGAAAAAATAACCCTTACAATCTATTTATTTATTAAACCTTCACAGTTTGGTTCGGGTCAAAATTGCCTCAGATCTAGAATTCCCTCATAGTAAGTGTCTAAACTAAATGCTGAATGTTGACTATCCCACATTAATAATTATATGTAATATATAAATATAATGTTTCAGAGCAAGAAGAGCATTTTTTTTTTTTTTTTAAGTTTTACAAACTAATTTTTGGATAAAAACATCTACTATCACACAGTATCGTGTCCTGTTTTACATAACAGATAAAAACATAAAAAACATTATGATTTATATATAAAATTGAGCTGAGCCAGCCTCAGTATCCAAACATATAGCACCTGTACAAAAAGTACAACATTTTAAAAATTTTTGTGTATTTTGGCAAAATTTAGGAAAAGTCATCAAATTTCAGAATAAAAGAATGATGCTTAGAGTATTTTTTACTGCTGTTGAATGTCAAAAGGGGTCAAATTTTATCTGACTAAGACGTAAGGTTTAAAGCTGTTATATTATCTATTCTCCAAATTTCCATCTTAAAAGTAAAAGCTCTCAAAACTAAAGCTCTCAAATAAATGTAGAGTCAAAAAGCAGTACCATGATTTGATATTCATGATACTCATTTGGGAGAATATCTGCAGAGTGCAACCTTTTTTTTTTTTTTTTTTTTTTTTTTTTACTAAAAATGCTGTTAATGTCACTATATATAACCATAAAAAGGGCATAATGTGAAGCATAATAAAATATAAATGTATTATTCTAGCATCTCTACTTTTACCCTAAAGGAGCAATTGTATAGAGCACATTTTAAGATAATTATTTGACTTTTATTAGGTTGTTCTAAAATTGTTCTAAAAAGGATATCCATTTAAGCATCTTATTAAATTTCCACAAAACTGCAACAGCAATAGCAGGTGGATTATTACTACTGTTGCAGCACAACATTACATTTTACAGCAGAGATGGCTCAGTTGGTTGACTTAAGGTCATCACATTCATAATAGTATATGACTCACAATGTGTCTGAGCAGGACGCTAAAGGGTTAAAAGCAGATAAAAGTAAATAAAACCTGAAACCTGGGGACCTGTGACATGGTGATTCAGGCCTCGGTAAAAGTAACCAGTTGAAGCCAGTGTCCAGCATCGGTCCCGCATTGTTTATTTGTTCACTTTGCCTCATATTAACGGTGAGCTTTTTGTCTGCGCTTTAAAACTTCCCTCGCATCCCCTCCGTCTCTACCTGCGTAATCATCACTGTGTTATCGAGATGAATCAGAGAGTAGTCACAGCTTTCTGCCACAGCTAAAATAACATCTGAACATCTGGCCATCTCTCATTTCCACCACTTTGTTGTTCCTCTCAACTAATTGTGGCTATTAGGAACCTGCAAGAGCGTGACGGTTTCCATGGCGATACGCTGCTACGTCTAGGTTTTTTTTTCGAGCCCTTAAATATCTTGGTCATTTCATGCCATCTGTTTCTCCTGATCACAATATCTTGACTAGTAAGGAAATCACATTAGGCAATATATCATGAAAATAATCTTGCTCATCTCGATGCAATGGGCTCAACAAATACAGGCGGAGATGTTTGATGAACAGGTGACAGGTGGCAAAGGGGAGGATTTTTTTTTTATGATGTATAAACCTCACACATTCCATGTAAACATATGGTCACACAGTGGAATGGTAGCAAGTGTGAAATCCAAATAGAAGAAAGTTTTCCAAAAGGGAAATGTCAGAGTAATGTACCAGAAGGTTAACATCAATGTACTTTGAGGAAATTATTCCATCTAAGTCATAACCACCGATCGTCTGACTGTTCTGGGTAAAAATATCTCCGGTTGGAAAGTTACCTTCAGTTGAAATAACCACAATTTCCTGAGTCACATTGATCCTCACAAATATAATTGGCGTGGAAGACGCCACGTGAGAACGGAGGGATGTGATTTAGGGTCAAATCAAGCAAAAGTGAAACATGAAAAGTTACATTTGCACACATCATTTTTTTTATTAGCTAAAGATCTGTATTTTATGAAACTGTTATTATTTTTTAAAATACCACTTACACAGTACAGGAGAAGTTGTGAACCTTCTGCTAGGCTGCATTAAATGAACAAAAACACATTCAATAGACAGTCTATTACTGTGAGGAATTAAAACTCTGAATGATGAGGTTTGTAAATTCACATTTAAAAGGATCTGTGAACTATTAATGAGAAATTACTCTTTATTTATAAATTATCTATATCAGTATAGGCCATCGCAGGTTGTAAATAACACTGTGTTAGTATTAAATACATTAAATAAAACTGTGTGATTATATTTGCCTTGTTATTAAATTTTTTTTTAAAAAGTCAACATTTTGGGTGATGTATACCATGGTAGAGTCATCTAAGAAGTTATTATGGTAGTTACAATGTCTATTTTATCACATTCCAATGGCAATAAAAGAACGATTTTTCAATATTTTCAGCACAATTGAACATAATATCGAAAAGGTTTTGTCCTACTTGATATTTGTGAATGTTCGCCTAAAACTAAAAATGTCTGTTTCATGTGTTACTGAGCAGAAATTTGACATTTTTCAGCCAAAAAAATGTATCTCTCCAAATTTTGTTAAACATAATGTTAATTAAAGTACTTATAAATACCTACTCAAATATATATAATACATGTGTATAAGTTACTCTGCTTATGACAGAGACTGACACCACTCAAGGTATCGAACCCACATGCGAGACCAGACACAGGGTACTATACAAAAAATACAGTTTATTCCTTCGTGCAAGGCACAGTTCAAAAATACAACAGTCCTTGAACGCAACAGTTCTGACACACATCTGGATGACAGACTGAAGCAGTTCGCAGAGTGACAGGGGAATAGCGAGCGAAGACGTAGTCAGGGCCAGGCGTGGGTCGGGGGAAGGAGGTGAGCAGACAGACGGTGAGATGAGCTGAAGGTCGAGATCCAAAAAGGGGAAATCCAAAAGAGAAGGTCTTACGGTCAGGGGTCGAGGCAGGTAGTGATCAGGCAGGAGTCCGGGAACAAAGCACAGGTCAAACACAGAAGATCAAACAGGAACAAACGCTGGAAAGTACTGACTAGGGAATGACAATCTGGCAAATTAACTGTGAGCAGGACTGAGTATATATAGAGACCACCTGATTGGGAACACCTGACCCAGCAGATCCGAAGCTTATAACTAAGCAAATCATGACAAAGACTCTATGACAGAGACTGTTGAACACCAAATGTGTCCATATGTTACTGCTTGTTCAGACCCACTATCATCCTGAATGTGATGGGATATTAATGAAAATGACAAATCCTGGACTGGTACTAATCCTAGCAGGCTGTTCAGTGTCACTAAATGACCAAATAATCATGCATTTGGCAGTACTGATCACATGGAAAAAACACAATCATCAAACAATTATCATACCTTCATCAATGCTGAGAACAATCTGCTGGTGTTCCTGCTTATAAAACCTGTTTCTAAGTCTCTGTGGTGTTCTGCCTTTGTGTTTCCAGCACTAACAAACAGCCACAACACTGCAGAGGCTTAAAGTTTACACATTCATGACCCCAACTGTCACCCTGTCTCCCCTTTTTGCTGCAGATGTACTTGTCACTAACCCCCAGGTCCTTTTCTGAGACGAACACTGTTCAGCGCTTTTTCAACTTCACATGTTTTAACCGAGTGATCGTGACCTTAGCGCCCAGAGAAACCACTTTAATTCAGAGGCTGATTTTCCTCGTGTCTCACATGATGTATCTCTTCAACAACAGAGAGCAAATTGTCACCAAGTGTTCTTCAAGAAACACCAGTTCCAACCAGTTTTTTATCCATTTAGTCAAATATACTAAGATGATTTTTTCCCCCCACTTTGACACCAGTATAAGGTTACAAATGGACAACAGTAGACACATGATGCACATGTAGAGCTTTAGGAGAAGGGTCTGGTTAGGACACATTGCAGTCTGTGAAGAATTATTGCACAGGATCCAGTTCATTTTATGTCTTTTTCTACTGGTGTCTGTGTTGAACAGTCAGAGAGGACAAAGGACCTCCTGCATCGATCCCCTGCTCTTTATTCTACGTGCATCTCTACACAGTCCACACTAGATAGTAACTTCTTCCCTCAAGATAATTATCATCTTTGCACAAGATTTTTAAAAAGTACCTTCTGAGATTGTAAAGGTTTGGACGTGCATGGTGTAATTCTGCGAATATGACTACATGTGTCGTTGTCCTTATCTAAAAAGATAAGATAAGATAGGTAAGATAAATAAGATAACCAGAGCAAGGCCACTAAAATATTAGCAGGAAAAATTATATGACTGTGTCTTTACATGTGGAAATGTATTCAGCTTCATAGAATATAAAGTAAACATTTGAGCCAAAGCAGTGGACCAAAGCAAGAAACTGAAACACAAGGATTATTGTCTGTATTGTTTTGTTTGTTTTCTTTAGTTTTGTTTTGTCTGAGCACAGCATTTGAGCAGTTTGATTGTATTTCTATTGTATGCTGCTGCAATTATCCAGCATCTAACTATCTATCTATCTATCTATCTATCTATCTATCTATCTATCTATCTATCTATCTATCTATCTATCTATCTATCTATCTCTGTCTGTCTGTCTGTCTGTCTGTCACACACCTTAACAGGTCATGATGCTGCTGCTGACACATGTCCCACCACTTTAACTGTACTGTTGCTTCATACTGTGTCATTTTGTAAATTTTTTTTTTTGGTATATTTTCTGGTAGTTCTTCTTCTACCTCACTTACCATTTTTATATCCTATTTTACATTTTTCTTATGCTACAAAACTGAGACCTGGGTAGCTATATTTCATTCTATTATGTACCATTGATTGAATGGCAATGAAGCTGAGTCTGAAATGTGTTTAGAGTTTATAAAATGAATGGATAATTTAATTTTCCACTGATCCTCTGTGAACGCACAGAGATGATTGTGTCCAAATAATACAGGTATAGAAAACCACTTCTTGAGCATCCTAAGAATACTAAGAGTGAACATTTTTACTATGACTCTTGACTGACTTTTTATTGTTATGAGTGTAGGTGTGTGTTTTTATGAACAGGGTAGGGCTACAGGAAATCAGTAAAAAAAAATTGTATTTTTTTCAGCACGCATCTTTATGTCTATATATGACACATAAAATGTATGAAATGTATAAATGGAAAAAGTATGAGAGACAATAGGAGTAAAATGAAATTATAATGTATAACAAAACATAGATCATTCAAACCTTAATATCCAGAAAAAAAACTAATTATTAAAACATATATTGACTTATCTCAGTGTCATACACACACAGAGATATTTTCAGGTTGTTGTTGTTTTTTATCCCAAAAAAATGTAAAAAAAAAAAAAAAAAAAAAAAAAGTAAAGTAAAAGGATTACACAGCAGCCTGATCAACAATAAAGATGATCTGAGATAAAACTTTTGTGAATTTTTATTGCATCAGGAAATAGAATATTAATGCTCTACTGTGATAATTCCAAAGGTTTACTAGAATGGATGACCTTATGTCATGTCTTCCTTCTGAGTTTTTGCCAGCAGTATTATTCTGAAACTACAGCAATGATTTTCATGGAACTTGATTGAAGGGTGGGGCATGGGTCAAGAACGACATATTTTGAAGCAGATTCAAGAGAAGAGGAGGAGGCTGGGATAGAGAACGGGGAATGGATACTTTGTCTTCTCCTAGAATGCAAAAACAACGATCAGCAATCAGAAATATTTTAACTTCTGCTAAATTGTAAATTTAGCAGAAGTTAAAACATTACTTACTTATTTACATTACATAACTTCTGCAAAACTGTAAACTGAGTATATTGTAGATCAGATAATATTGGACATCTCATAGAAAGAGCAGCAAAAACAAGTTGAAGCTGTATTGTTGTTATTTTTTTAAGTGCATTATGATACACATTTTGCAACAACTCTGTACACATGCACGTCTCCCAAATGTGTTTATGCTGAATATAATCTACTGCAGGTAAAACCTTATATCTGACCTGTTTTACATAATACACTGCCCGGTCATACATGTAATATTTAACTGCACCATCTTCAGTTTTGATTCCAGGAGACATTCACTGTCACATCTTTTTTTACCACATAATTCTTACATAGTGCCACAATAAGGTTCATAATATTTTTTCCATC
>JAPSES010074325.1:0-10510 GCA_029822895.1 Maxillicosta whitleyi
TATTTAGAATTGACTTTCAACATGACATGTCTGTTCTTGGTGTTGGATTTTATCAAATACATTTACCCAAAAAAATGAGGCTTATACTCCAGTGCGACTTATATATGTTTTTTCCTTCTTTATTATGCGTTTTATGGCAGGTGAGGCTTATACTCCGGAGCGATTTATAAGAAATGTAAATACAGGTAGTCCTCAGGTTAGGATGTACCTGACTTGAGTTATTTCGACTTCATGATGCCGGAGTCTTGTTCACTATTACTGTACATATGTACTGTTATTTTTTTTACTTTATTTTATTAATATGAAGTATAATACATGTGTTTGGATAGTTATTTAGGGGTACTAAAATGTTAATTACAACTTGGGCGGAAATTCGGGTTACGTCGACAGCGTAGGAACAGGACTCGTTCGTAACCCGAGGACTACCTGTAAAATGAATAAATAAAAAATAAAAAAACGAAAGATATTTTAATGACTTTAAAAGTTATTTTTTATAGTTGGTGTAAGTCATGAATTTAAATCCTAATGGTCATAAAAAGTCTTAAATTTGACGGACTTAAACCTGGATTTAGAGGAAAATTCATGTTAAACTGTGTAAAAATAAATAAATAAACAAACCCAGTTCAGGTGTGTAAGGGTTAAAGTGCAGAGCTGACCCAGAACACAGAATATATTTGTGTTCAGTACTGATCCGGGCTGAGAATATCACAGCCAATTAAAGCGGTAACGCCTCACGCCCACTGGTAGATGAGTGACAAACATATCATTTCTTACTTGGCCAGTTTCATCTCAATCTGCTGCCGTATTTCTTGGCGTTCCTGGTCGCTCCGCGCTGGAAAAATATTCCTGTCCTCCAGCTCCTGCTTACTGGGCCGGTTCCGTAGTTTAACGGCCAGCAGCTCCTTCCTTAACCTGCGAGGAAGCGTTCCTGAACACAACACGCACAAAGGAGGAGACGGTAAACCACAGAAAGTACTGTTATGAAATTGAACGTTTCCGTCCTAAAAGTGCTGACACACACACACACACATACACACACACACACACATACACACACACACACACACACACACACACAGACATACACACACACACACACATATACACACACACACAGATAGAAGCATCACCTTTAACCCTTTATTCAACCCTCACTGAAATACTCTGAAATTCAACATGTCAACTTTAGTGCGTTATTGGAGAACATTTTATTATTTTTTTCATGCATGAATTATAAGAACTTTAATTTTTTTTTTTTTTTAATCATTTTTAGTGGTTTTAGGCATTAAATATTTTTTTTGGATTTGTTCTTAAGTAAAAATAATAATGCATACTTTTACTTTTACTTCACTACATTTTGTGGCAGTTATCTGTACTTTCTACTCCTTACATTTTATAAATTGATTGATTTATTCGTTACATTATATTATTATATTAACATCTTTTCGTCCAAATCTTTTTTTTTTACTTTTCATCTCATTTATTACATGAAAAATCACACACACAATATGGACAAATGTTTTCAATACATATAATATTCTTGTGACACTGAGCAGTGTGTCTCTTCATATTCTTATTTTTTCATATTTTTTATTGTATTCTACTCTACCAGTTCTATTCTTATTTTACTACTATTTTTTTTTTACATTTTTAGTTGTTACTCATTTCATATTCACTCCATTCTTATTTTTTGACTTTTTTTTTTATTTTTTATTCATACTGTTTCACTGGCTGGAGTCGTATTAATTTGAACACAAAGACAATAAAACCAGATAATAGAGACGTGTAACTGCACTGTTAAAATAAAACATTTGTGTGTGATTTTTTATTTTTTTTGTTAAATAGATAGATATCAGCTCTGAAATTAAACTATTATGAGATATTTTTGTTATTATTATTATTATATTTGTCCAAAAAAAATGTACCAGGTATTAAAATGAACAAGAAATTGAAGAAAACAAGGGGCGGTCTAATAATTTTTTCCCCGAGTGTATGTTTAATTGTAAAAATGTGATGTAATTCCTTCAGTATTTCTTCATAAATTTCAATAACTAAATAAAAAGCATCCACGTTCTGAGTTCAGGGGCTTTAACGTGCTTTTCATTCCGTGGTGCGTGTGCAGTTCACGGTTCCGTAAATCCCACGTTCCTGTTGCACATACCAGAGATGACAGATTCATTCCAGCCGTCTAAGTCTGTGGGGAGGCCCGAGGTGTTGGAGAAGCACTGGTCCAGCCGTACGTTCTCCTTGTTCTCCTCCGCCTCCTTCTTGGGCCAGTCCGACCCCCCTCCCCCCACGCAGCCCCCCAGGGATGACGAGTGTTGGTTTTCAGAGCTGCACGAGCGGGAAAGGCGTCCGTCGGAACACCAGAGCCTCGGAGGTGAGCCCTGCTCACATCCCTCATGGACACTGAGGACACGGGTAGAAGGTCAAAGGTCAGACCCAGCACATGTTACAGCAGGGTTTAGTATGTACCGACTTCAGAAGATGTGCAAAGTATGAAATAAAAATGTGTTTAATGCCCTTAATCTGACGTGTTCTAACATTTTAACATACCTGCATAGATAGAATATACAAAAATTAAACAAAAAATAGCTTTTTTTGACAAAAAAAATGGAACAAATATCAACGTTTGAAGTGTAAGTTTACTAATATTCTTAAATGTTTTTTATGTTATGTAGTATCATTTACATTCCAAACATTGTCATCTCGGGTTACATTCCTTTACAGTATGATCCTTTTTTTTTGTTGTCCTTTTTATATCCCTTCAATTCACCTCATATTATTCAGAGCAGAACATGGGGTGATTAAAAAACAAAATTAGTAATAAAATTACCACAAAAAACAAAAGCAAGCTTGACGTTTAGTGCGGTTCTTTTCCTTTTTTTCAAACATAGGTTGATTATTAAATTTTTTTTTTTATATTTGTAGATCCACTGTCATCTGTACGTTATAATTTCCACGTGTAAATAAATGACAAATTTGAGACAATATTGTTAAAATTACACTTAGTTTTTTTAAATAAATTTCAGTTCATATTATGCACATCGTTTTAAACAATAGTTGGTAAATGGAAAAAAATTCATCACATTTACCTTTTTTTTGTTTGTTTTTTTTTTGCTCTAAAACATAGAGGAATGTTTGGAGTCGACATTATTTATATATTTATCATATTTTGTTTCACTTTTTAGATAAAATTTGACTTAATTTGACCCCTGAACTAAAATGAGATTGACACTGATTTAAGGGAAAGGGGGCGGGGTTAAAATTAGTTTCCACTAGTTGCATTTTTTGTTTTATTTCTTTATATTTCTTTATAAACTCACACTAAATATACAGAGACATCTCTTGTATTTTAATTAAGATGTAATCACTGACAGCTGGTGAGTGAATGGAAACAACTGAGCGTAACATTTGATATGATGTGTTTTTTTTTTGTTTTTTTTATTTGACACAGACGTGGTTTGTCACATCACTGATGGGTTTTAACATCCATAACTAATAAATAAATAAATAAAAAAAACACCATCTTTTCCGTCTCACCTCTCCTGTCTGTTCTTGGAAGCGAAGGCTCTCTGCAGTTCCTCCATGATGCAGCTAGGGGGCATGGGGGGGTGGATCATATTGCCTAAATGTGGAGACCCTGAGGGGTTGGCCAGGGGCCCCCGGAGCGGCAGGGTCATCGAAGCCATGCTTTCGGGGGCCCTGGGGGGGGGCTCTTTGGGGAGGTAGGAGTTGGGCAAGTGAGCCGGGAGCGACACAGGACCAGAATCTGAAAAACACAGAAGTATAGACTTATAATCCGGAAAATACGGTAATAATAATGATATATACATTTATTTAAGTAGAAATACTTCATATAGACCTTTTTAAGCAGTAAAAGTACCTGCTTTTTCTTCAGCTCGGATGTCGGATGATCTCATTTTCTTCAAACTATAAAATATTGATGGTTTAAGGTTGAATCTGGTTCATGTTTAGTCACATGCGCTAAAATAATTAATGATCACATGCATTTTAATAATAGCATGTTATGGGCTTAGGATTGGCCTGTATTAATTATTTAATATTATTTAATATAAATATGATTATAAATTGTTGAACAAAATGCATATAGAGCATAATATTAAGATGAGAACTGTGATGATGATGGACATTAAAACATATAAAGAGTGTTCCCAAATTAATTTTTGTCTATTTCTATGTTTCTTAACTGATTTATGAAAATTTTAAAATATGTTATCCCCTGTATTTTGCATTTTTTTGTGGCCTAAATTATGTACTTTTCTACATTTAATTCAGATTATGTAGACGTTGATGAAAAATCGCAGTAAATTCTAAGTTAATTCTTTCAAAACAGAGAAAAATTAAGAAAACGTTACTTTTTCAGTAAAGATAACGCTAATTTAAGGTAAAAATAAATAAATAAGTGTTTCCATCCACTGTCATTGATCCAACCTCGGATTTTATCGGTGAATCAATGTTGTAGAAGATGGTGGTGTTTCCATGGTAACTAAAGATACATGCCTACATATCTGATGACCGTGAAAAGATGACGAACTGTATTTTACGCTAATTATTGTTAGCATTAGTGAATTAATGAGTATTAAAACAACAATAACACAATAAAACAACAAACAGAACAATCGCAACCTCGCATAAAAGCGAATAATGGAAAAAGTATTATTTTCTGAGAAAAAAATTGAAGAGTTTAAAGGTTTGGAAAGTGACTGGGTTTATTTTATAAACTCTCATAAATAAACCAAATTTATTCCTAATACATTAATATTTAACTATTATATTATTTACGTCGTATTCTAAGCAGTGTTTAGAATTAATAAATACATTTATCTGTTCAAAACACATTTGAATATAATGTTAATATTATTTGTATTTTGTACATATTTTAAAATAAACGATATTGCTAACTGAAATAAAAAATATTAAATTTGATATTTACTTTTCTTGTCCATCTCTGACACTGTTATTAGGATGTAAAAATAGAAGGTTTTAGGTATAAACTGAATACATTTTAGGAGGAAATTGTCACTTTTGAGAACTTTGTAATTCTTCGGGAAAAAAAATGGACGTTAAAGTTTTTTTTGGACGAAGTAGTTTTGTAAAATATTTTTCATTTAAAATATTAAACTACATTTTTCTGTAATTTCCTGTGCAGGCCACGGGATACTTACCATCTTGTCCTTTCATAAATCATTTTCTATTTGAGTACAGCTAGTCCTCACATTACGAACCAGTTCCGTTCCTACGCTGTCGACGTAACCCGAATTTCCGCGTTAGTCAGAATTAACCCTTTAGTACCCGTTAATACCCCCTAAATCTCTAAATAACTATCCAAATACATGTATTATACTTCATATTAATAAAATAAAGTAAAAAAAATAAGATACTCTACTTACTGTACGTACGTATGTACAGTAATGCCGGACGAAATTTCGGAGTCGTAAAGTCGAAATAACGTAAGTCGCGTACGTCGTAACCTGAGGACTACCTGTATTTTAAAGGTGACATTTCGACCTTTTATAATTATGTGTAATATTTGTCTGGTTATGAATCTGAAAGTGGTGGGCGGTCCTTCTGTGACGCCCTCGACCCCGCCCACTGCTCATTATGTATTTAATGATTTGGGGCGGGGTCAGACGTTAAAGTCCCACCCCTACATTGGGATGGCGCTCCCTCTGGACTCACCGTCTCCTGGACTCATCTGGGGCAGGAGTTTTGGAGGTACTTGTGGTGGGGAGGTCCCTGGGGGGATCTCCTCCTCTGGTCTTTCCTCCATCTGGTCTCCCAGGTCCTGCAGACCCTCGGGTAGATCTCCGACCGGATGCACCTCCTCCTCTCCGTCGTCTTCTGCTACTGAGATGTTCTCCTCCACCCGTTCACAGTCCTGCAGAGGTGTGGCTACTGCAGAACACGCAGAACACACATTTATGTTCAGTATTATTATTATTATTATTATTACATAAACTATACAATAAAGCACATGGATGTTGTGTGGTTTCTGATCTGACTACAGGTCTGAAGGTTAAAAGGAACAAAATATTAATATTTCTAAAAAAAACAAAAAAAAACATTGGAGAACATGTGGAACCTTTTGTTGTTCCTTCTGAAGGAAAACACAGGATCAAAAACTCACCTGAGGAATTTTACAGACTGAGCAAAAACAACAGTACAGAAAGACTCACTACTATTACTATTATTACTACCATTACTTCTATTACTATTACTACTTTTACTATTAATACTATTACTATTATTACTTCTATTACTACCATTACTTCTATTACTGTTATTACTATCATTACTTCTATTACTATTACTATCATTACTTCTATTGCTATTATTACTATCATTACTTCTATTACTATTACTACTATTATTACTATTACTACCATTACTTCTATTACTATTACTACCATTACTTCTGTTACTGTTATTACTACCATTACTTCTATTACTGTTATTACTATCATTACTTCTATTACTATTACTACCATTATTACTATTACTACCATTACTTCTATTACTGTTATTACTATCATTACTTCTATTGCTATTATTACCATTATTACTATTACTAAAATTACTTCTATTACTACTATTACTATCAATACTTCTATTACTATTATTACTATCATTACTTCTATTGCTATTATTACTATCATTACTTCTGTTACTATTACTACCATTATTACTATTACTAAAATTACTCCTATTACTACTATTACTATCAATACTTCTATTACTATTACTACCATTACTTCTATTACTATTACTACCATTACTTGTTTTTTACAGTCGGGGTAATACACAACATCATCTGCCCTTCCAAACTGGTCTGAGTACAGAAAAACTCACTACTATTACTATTATTACTACTATTACTATTACTACTATTGCATAAATGCACAGTTGAACCGCTTCCATTTAATTGTCTTTGCTGCCCTCTAATGGTTCATGTGTCACATACAGAAACACTGAATGGATGCATTTTTATGTGAATAAGCTTCATGTACAGTTTTTATGAAAAGGACAATATTAGAAATATAAAATAATCCGTTTAAAGTAGAATCTATAAATGTTCTGTTTAGATGCAGCGTTGCAGTAAAATCCTGTTCTTTCATGTGTTAAACTGTGTGAAACATGTCCAGGCCCCGACAGCACTGAGATGATGTTTTTCAGAATAAAAGCAGGAAATGCACGGTTATCTTACAACTATGACAATAAAATTATGTGTTTTTTTTTTTTGTTTTTTTGGTCTGTGAAGGTGAACACATGATTAATGACACGTCAACATCTCTGACGTTTCTGAGGAAGAAAGGAGTCCAAACTGTCAAGCAAACGTCTAAAAAAATATATACCTTATATGAACAAAAGAATAAAAGGAAAATATTGTTTAAATGTTTGTCTTTGTTCTAAAAAAAAAAAAACTAACTGTGTTAAAGCCAAAGAAGTTCATTTTATCTACTGTTAATGTAATTATATTTTCCTGCTTTTCTTTTTGAGATATTATTATTGTTATTATTATTATTGTTATATTATTTGTTATTATATTATAATCATGTATTGTTGTTATTATTGTTGTTATATTATTATTTGTTATTGTTATTACATTATAATCATTTATTACTGTTATATTATAATAATTTATTGTTGTTATTGTTATTATATGTTCATATTAGTTATTATTGTTATTATATTGATTATTATTATTGTTGTTTCAGATAAGGTATCGTTTTTTAGACGTTACCAGTTTGAGACGAACATTTGAACAATATCAGTTTCTGCAATAATCCTGTTTACATCACACACCTCAGAACATTAAAGTTCATTTTTATTCTAACTATAATAATAATAATTTAAAAAAAAACAGAATTAAAAGGGGCTTTAAAAAACTGGGATGTATTCATATATTTCCATAGTGTTAATTCTAATTATTCTAGTTGTATTTTCTCCCATAAATGATGAGTGTTTTTTATTTACTATTGTTTTGTTTACTAGTATTTCTCACACTTCTTCTTCTCATTCTGAGCTCAAATAAAACCTTCCAGACCCGTCGTCATCGATCAGCCGGGGTTCGTACCTGAGGGCAGATGATCCTCGTCTGGACCCAGATATTCCACGCTGCTCACTGTGAGGTTGGGGTGCAGGGGCCCCCCGAACCCCCCCAGCAGGACCGTCCCGTCGGAGCAGCAGCCCTGAGTGGGGGAGCTGGGGTCGTGGCATAGAAGGCCGCTGGATAATGCTACATCTGCGGGGGAGGGGCAGCACAGGCAGCGGTTAGGACTTTTGATTTTGTATCATATTTGATACATCAGGTCTCAATGCTCAAATATTATTATTTTTTGAACAAACAAAAATGTAATATAACTCAAACAAAAATTGTAAAAGTTCTTCTTCCTGCATTAATGATAATTTTGTCGTGTCACTGGAAAAGGCTTGTGGTGAATGAATTCCTCCCCCTGGTGGATTATCTGTGTATTACATGTATCTAATTGTATAAATCAGATTTTTCAAGAAATAAAAATATCACACTGATCATATACAGAGCTTCAAAACTCATGTATCAAATATGATACATTTGGCACTATAGGGTTAAACTAATGCTATATTTTTCTATTTTCTCTTGTTTTGCAATAATAACCCAAGTTTAATTTGAGCTTTTATGGACATCAATCATGATCCGTAAATTAAATGTAGGAAAATACCAGATTTTTACTTAAGAATGCAAAATACTAAGCATATTATTAGGGGGAAAAAATCACTTAATAAAATTTAAGAATAGAGAAATTTTTTTTTTAAAAAGACAAAAAAAATATTTCACAGGGAGCTAGAGGTATTAGACAAACCAGAGATGCTAATGGAGAGGGCATTAATATAAAGAAAAAAGGCAAAATCAATTAGAAAATTAGAAATAATAAAAAAAAAAGCCTCTTTTTTAATTTATTTCCTGTAAGTATTTTAACATAATTCATTGGAGCTGGAGTTAAAAAGGTGCAGAGAAAAAAAAATCATTTGAGATCTGCCACAAAAATCCCACCGGGTCATTATGGGTTAATGTTAGACTTTTATTTTGGCGAGTTCTGAGCTGGATGTTTGTGTGTTTCTGCTTTAACACACATCTGGGTCTCACACACGTCAATAAAATGCAAATGTGTTGAACCCTGCTGCAGGCGCGTCCTTTAACCCACACCCTGTTTGTTTGTTTGTTTGTTTGTTTACGTTGCATCTGTTGTTTACGTTTTTTCGCGTGGTCGTACCTGTCGAGCTCTGCTTCAGCTTCTCGTTTCTCTTTTTCCTCCATTTCCAGGGTTTGAACAGGCGTCCCAGGGTGGCCAGTTTGCTGTTGCGTCTGATGGGTGGAGTGTGGACCCCCGTCACCAGGCAGCCTGTCCTCAGCACCCTCTGCTGGTCCACCACCTCTACTACAACCAGGGGGGGGGGTGACAGTAGAGGGGTGAGGAAAGAGTGGGAGGAGGAGGAAGAGGGAAAAGAAGAGGAAAAATGGAAGAAATGTAGGTGAAGGAGGGAAGAGAGAAAGTGAAGGATGAGTGCGTTCACCTCAGACTCACGTGATCAAACCACACACACATTAACTCACAGCTGTTTTTTTTTTCTGTGAATCCTCCTCTTGCAGCCGTACGTCACATATCAAAATAAAGTTGTGTAAACGTCCAGAAGAGGAGAATCACAACAGGAACCTTCACCACCAGTGAATGAATAATGTTTAAAGTGTGTTGAAAATTATTATTATTATTATTATTATTAGCCAGAAACTCTCTACCATTCGAGGGAATCAAACCGGCAGCCCTTCAGTTAAAAGCTGACTCTCCAGCCATTAAGGCCACGGCTACACCCCCCCCTCCATGAGGTGCACAACATCAGGAGACACAGAAGAACGAGTAAAGTGTCTTAAGTTTCACTTTCACTTTGTACGGTCATATTCTGTAAAAATTATAAATGTGAATTAAATCCATAATTGCATCTTATTCTATCGTGTAAACAGTTTACTTCAATAAATCTATTATTTATCTCTGTGCAGTTGATCGTTTGGTTTCTACATTTCCCATAAAACATTACGTTGACGTTCTTTCATGCAGGGTTCTACAGAACCTGTGGATTTATAGGTTCAACAGGTCACAGTCTGTGTCCGTTTATTCTGCCTTTGGATTGAACCGGATTCATTCAGATTCTGACAGGCAGCGAGTCTGGTTTACACAGAGTTATGTAAGACTTTACAAATGTTTTCGATTCATCACAAATAAATAAATAAAAAAAACGCAGGAAAAATGAGGCCACAGTCTAGTTTCTTACGTGCAGGTGGACCCGCTTTAGTCTGCATGTGAATCCTGTTCATATCGGATTCTATTTATTCCTCCTGTTCTCGCTCTATGTTCATGTTTCCACCAGGTCTGCAGGCTCTGACGCTCTTTGTCATCCATTTATTGTTAAAAAAAAAGGGGGGGGGGGGGGTGCTGTTATTGTTTGCTTTATC
>JAPSES010074327.1:240-10508 GCA_029822895.1 Maxillicosta whitleyi
ATGGAATATTTTTCAGACACCCCCCCACCCCCTTTCTTCTCTTCTCTGTTTAGTTCATTGCTCACTCTACCATTAATCTTGTTGAGTTGAGAAGACAGGCCAGGTTTGATGTTACATATTTTGCTTTATTTCATTATTTCATATCAGGATAAAAAGGATAACAGTCAGATTCACTGTATAAATATGACAGAAATGCTGTATGTATAATGTACATGAAGTTACTGAATTCTAAGTAAGAATAAAGGGTGTTAATGTATTTTAACAGCACCTTCCCTCATTTGTCGTTTTGATGATGATGATGAAGATTATGATGGATTGTACTGTCTAAAAAAATCTTTAAGATCTTGTGACTTTAAAGGCGATAGAGGGAACACATTATTTTTATACTCATCAACATCTTCAGATATGTCATCCCCCTATGAACATGGGTATTGTATCCTGAAGCAGACCACTCCCATCTGGTTTTTCCTTTAATTTGTCACCTGTCTGCTTCTATGACAACAGCTCAGACAACAGCTGTCTCTTGTTCTGCTCTCAGACCCACCTCAGCTGTAAACAGTGTTGGACAGAAATATCCCATATGTATGCTGCTAATCTTTTAACATGAGATTAGTGAGTCTTTTTGAGTAAAAACCAGCTTTTCACAAAACAGAACTACTGTAACTGAAAGCAGCTTTACTGGTATACCGAAATAGGATTACCTATCACAATATGAGCACATGTCTTTCACTGCCAGCCACTTATTTGTCTTTTGTGATTAGTCTGTAATAGATAGGACTCTGTTCACTGTAGGAGTCAGTCTCCAGGTGGAATCAAGAGTCAGTTGTGCAGCCGTAATCACAAAACTGACAACAGCTATTTTTGTTGTTCCCCAGACAATTCTATTGGCAATATATTCCATCTGTTTTCTGTTTCCTATAAAAAGTAGCCTTCGATCCTAAACCTGTATGGCCCACATTCATACATTACATGAGAAAATCCATAGGCATATTACACTAGCTGCTGGAACTGGTCCAACTGCCTGATTGGGTGTCACCGTTGCGTATAGACCTGGAAGCTGTGAATAGCTATATTAGCTTCTTCCTAATATTCATTCCATCACTGTGTGGAAATATTGATCCATGTTTACAGAACAAAAACAAAGAAACAAAACACAAACGTCTGCAGTCTTTGCAATAAAGCTTACTCAGGAGTGAATACTCTGCTGCCTTAGCTTCCATTTGTGACCAAGTTGGCCAAATTATTCTTACTGTACATTAGGTGTGAGGGAATGTGAAATCCCAGACTCCCAGATGAGTCTGAGCTCCAGCATCGCAGTCAACCTCTAAGATGGACAAATCTGCAAATCCTTATCATCCCAAAAGCTCCAAAACAGGCCACTGTAGGCCTTCAAAAAGGCATCACATCAGCATCCACTGGAGTAGTCCCTCTTGGATTTTTATTGTGGTTTGTAAATCCAAGTCCAATTTATACTTCTGTCGAGAAGAGGAGGCCCTGCGGAGAGTTTGGATGTACTAGAGTACGATAATATAATTCCAGTCCACCGCCGTATAAAATACACTGGTTTGCAACAACTTCTGTCTACCTGTCTGCATATCTACTCTCCAGGAAAAAAATATTAGACCACCCTGTTTTTCTTCAGTTTTGTGTTCATTTTAATGCCTGGTACAACTAAAGGTACATTTATTTGGACAAATATAATAATAACAACAAAAACAGCTCATTATAGTTTAATTTCAGAGCTGATATTTATCCATTTTCCATGTTTTCTTGATAAAAACCAAAATCCCTTCAGTTCTTAAATCAATATCTATGTCATTGTACTGATAAAAACAGTGCTTTTAGACATTCCACGTTTTCTTTTCTGTCTGTTTTAGTCACATGATACACACAGGAGTTAGGACTTGATTGCATAACTATTGTTTTTGATGACATTTGATGGTGTAATGATTTTTTCTGCAACTATCTATCTATCTATCTATATATCTATCTATCTATCTATCTATCTATTGAAGCCTGTGAATCCATTTCCCTTTGATGTCTTTAGCTCAGAGTGAGACTCAAAGACTCTTCACACTGAAGGAAAAATGCGTCACTACATCTCAGATCAAACCAGGAAACAATGAAATCATCTTCAAAAAGTTGAGGGATGCAGAGGAGGAATGTTGCTTATTTCTTCCTGAAAACACGTCACAATCTTAAACCTTTCAGTTTCAGTGTGCGATAATTAGTGATAGTTAGTGGTTAAGTTACAGTTACATAGATTCTGCAGAAGGTCCAACATTAAAGCCAGGGTTTATTTTGTGCATCTGGGCTTTTTAGTTAGTTAGTTGTCAGCTTTGAGGATATTAACCCACCCACTACAAAATAGGAAAGAAAAGAAAAAGAGAAAGTCTGTTTAGAGATACTGAGAAACATGATGATGTAACATGGTTCCACTCCATCCAGGTTCTACTTGTATTTCTACTGCTTTATCTTCACTTTATGGGATTTTACATCAATGATATAATAAATCTACTAGTTTTGTTTTAATAGGTCAAACTAAACTGAAATCTGTGGATCAGTAATACATGACAGTAGGACTTTATAATAAATAATAAATGCATTTACAAGGGTAATAATAAAGGTGAAAAAACATTTATGTGTTCCGCTGAGGCAGAAACAAATTAATTTACATTTATCCCAAAAGTACTTTTTAATCTAAACATTTCACCTTTCATCTGCCTGTGATTTAACTTAATTATTATTTTCGTGGTTACTGTTCCTTCAAAGTATTTATTTTCTTTAATTTATCTTTACAAACATTATTCCCTTTGTTAAAATCTGCTCGGTGCTTTCTTTTCTTACTACTTCTATCTTTTTATGATTTTATTTTCCTCTGGATGTTCCGTGTATTCATTTATGAGCTCGTTGAATTTCCTTTGTATATCTGTCTCTGTTTAGTATAAATAATCCTGTCTCATCGTACTTAATAAGATCGCCTGATAATTATATTCGAATGCATTTTACACCAGCAAAGAAATCATCTCTTTATTCTTCTTCTTTGAGGATTTACTTGCGGTTGTGGTTGTGTCTTTTTTTTAATTCAGTGGTATTTTTTAAAGACATGTGGGTAGTAAAACAGTGCAGAAAATGTTGAGGATCCACAGTTGCATCCTTGAAATTTCTCTAACGGAAGGAAATTGGAAGGATCTGAGACAATGGAACAGTCCTCCAGTAAAACCTGATGGCTTTTTTTTTTTTATGTATTTTTTTTTTTTAAATGAATGAGGTAATGAGGTAAATGAATCCTTGAAGGATCCTTTCTTGAAAAACATATAAACAGCTCATTCTGAGATAATGAAAACACTGAGGTTATACTCTAATGAAAACACCTTCCATTTCTCTGATTAGATCCTCCTAAATCTTACACCCTTTAAATCTGAATTTTTATAGACCCTGCAATTTAAGAGGCTTGGTCTGACATCTCCCTGCAAAGGAATAAGTCATTTAAAGTGGTCTCCTAAGCTGAGTCAACACTTGAATCAGCAAAATGATCACATGCCACCGCTGCCTCTGCTTCCTTTCCTTGAAATTCCTTAAGAGGAAATTAATGTCTTCTTAAAGGATTTTACTGCTAATGTTAGCTTGGGTGATGAGTTCTGGGTAATATAGTCGCCCAACCTTGACTCTTGGGTTTAAAAAAGATGACGAAATTTGCACACGGTCCAGTACCATCGTAATGAAGTCTTGTTAGGACCCACTGTCAGTACCCGGACCAGAATCATTCTCATTTATTATCCATGACAATGTGCAGGATTTTTCAAAGTGTTGTCACTACATTTAAAGTATTATGTTACACAAATGACATTAGCGGTAATGACTTCTTACCATCTCTTCTGTTGACCTTTGCGAAGACTGGCCCATGGCTGCTGGACAACTGGGAAGAACTTCTGAAGGACGACGGTGGCAGATTGGACACCAGTGGGCTGTCACACACATCTGTTAACATAAATTAAAAAAGGTTAGGAGTGTTATAACGTGACTCATAGATCAAAACAAGACCGTTTGTTCTCCTATTACGGTTCATTTTAAGGCTTAGAATTTTTTTTTATTTTTTTTTTTTTATGTAGATTCAAGAAGAAAATGGTCGCAGTAAACAGGGACATGAATATGTTAACACAAGAGGAAGAGAAGAGGCATGAATAAAGAGGCTTTTATGGTGCATTATGAGTTTCTACAAAAAGATATCAAGTTGGTGATTCATGAACAGTGAACATCCGATGATAATGGCTTTTCTGTTCGTTCAAAATAACATTTAAATATTCTTTTGGAAATCAATTTTGGCCCAGTCTCTCTTGTAAATTAATGTCTCATTAGACTCACTTATTAAATAAAGGTTAAAATATACACTACATTATTTAGGTATTATTTTGATAATAAATACTGCAGCGTATGAAAATTACAGGATGATGCTCAGATACACACAATAATATACCAACAGTTGCACATGGATCAAGAAAAGGGGTCTTACTGTTTTTTTTCCCGCTCTTCAATAATAAGAATTACCATATTTAGTCTTGTTTGAGTCATAAGTAATCCATGTTGTAATATGCTGTCTGCTTCTCTTTGGAAACAAAACAATTAATTTTAGTCAAGTTCATTTATGTAAACTGTTCTTTTGACCTGCTAGCAGTTAACCAGTGGTCGTCATGGAAATAGTTTACCATCAATGTGTTTTCAGACTTCAAATCTGTGGTCAGTTTACCAAGCTGAAGCATGAAACGTTCGTCCAACGTTTTGGGAAGTTTCCTGCTAACTTCATTTGGTATCCCATAATGATACAATGATATACATAAAGCGACTGATCTCTATCAATCAATCTGTCACGTGATGAGTTTATACCAGTACAGGTGATATTATAAATAATACGGTGGTGCCTGGTAGTTCCAGGTCTCATTTAGTGAAAAACAGTTTGAGCCTTTTACATTGTGTTATTAGAGACACTTCCATAAAATATAAAGTAAATTATGTTTGGGACACAAACAAACCATGTCAGCCATGATTTCATTTTACTGGAATATCTGACATGACGTAGGAAACAACTGATCACACCAGAATTTATTGAGTAAAGGTATATTCATTTGTCATTAACCTTAATGAAAATTCAAGCAGAGTGTTTTTATTCAATTTGATTGTATTTTTTTCATGAAGTTGCAAAGATGTATACTCAGGTGAACACTATACGCTTCATTTTTGAAGTAAAAAAACAAAACAAAACATGTATTTATTGATATATTGTGTGAAAATTCTAAAACAAAAACATTTTAATGTTGCTAAGCTGATGTTTTCTCACATTTTAACAAACGCTAATACTAGTCATTATTCACTTCATGGAGATATGAAAAAAACTGTTGATAACAGTCTAATAACAATTAGCAATTGATTAACACTCAAACTTGTTACTGCAGATCAGGTTTATTCAGGTTATGAGGAACAGCAGGGATACAGTAAAGGTATGAATTGCGGTGTATGAGATGATATATACACATCCACTGTGTCGGCTGATACGGAATTAAAATAACATAAACCATGAATATATGAAAGAAGAGCTTTGATTGTCCACTCTTGTGACCACTATGCATGAAAGGGTTAAAATATGATTAATTCTTTAAAAAAAAAAAAAAAAAAGAAAGAAAGAAAAGAAAAGAAAAGAAAGAAAAATAATGAAATTCATACAAAAGTGTGGATTGGAAAAATATACATAACATAAATTTTTAATACCCACAGCCAAATATAGTGTAAGATTCTGTAGAAAGTTACTACCCTATAATTTAGATTAGATCATCTTTGTCTAAAGCTTATTACATATAACTGAAAACTTTCCATATGCTTCTGCTCCATGCTATGATGCATCCACAGGATAAATGTGGTGCACGTACCTGAAAGCATTCTTCAAATAATGTGATTTTGTGATTGTGCGATAGACAACAAAACAATTACAAAACCCCTTGTTCTGTACTGTAATAATAAAACCGATCAGTATCTTGTTATAAAAAGAAGTTATATTCTTAGGCTATGATTATGTTATACAGGGATTTTATTTAACTCATCTCATTGTGTGAACATTTTTTTTTTTGCTATGTGATAAATACCTACACTTTAAAAGTGTGGATCTTGTGCTTACGTTAAAGGTGCCTAGAGAACAGATCAATAGAGGGATATCGATTACTCAGAGTTTAATTAACTTGTGTAGTTTTCATGTTAGTGTTGGAGTCTTAAATGTTAAATAAACCTCTGTGTATTTGAAGGACACTACTGGTCAAAAATGTCCTGGTTAGGCTCCTGGTTCTGTCTAGTTAATGAAATTCTGTTGGTAAAAACTGAGCATCACATGTTTATTACTACTACTGTCAAAAATGTGCACTTTAAACCAGGCAATAATATATTTATACAAGATATGCACTGCTGCATTCATAGTAAATAAATTGTAGGTTTTCTGGGTATGATCCTGAAACAGAATAATTATGTTCTTGACAGCGTTCATTACGGTTTACAGTTCACTAAAGAGGAAAAGACAACCACTCCAGCACATCGCAACAAGTTTGGTGGAAAAGTAATGAATGGCTTTCTAGGTAACAACTTATGACAGACAGATGGACGAGAGAGACAGACATGCTGAAGGCTGTCTCCAGACAATACTCAGTACCTTTAGCAGTATCCAACCTGAGAGTCTGGAAATCTGAATGCATGGTTGTTTCTATCTTCTACAGACAAACGCACTTAAAGCTTTGATCAAATATATCACAAATCCACAGGGAAGCAATTTTGCTCAAATACATGATTATTAACTAATTGCAAATGTTTACTCTTTGCAAACTGTGGGAGTTAAACCTCATTTAATAGATTTTGTTTTCCCACTACTGAGATGCCATTGTGGATTATTCCCAATGACTTCAGAGGTGTCTGGCCTGTCACACTGCTCTGACAACGAGGCTTCAACTCAGATGACTTTGTCAACATTATTGTACTTCATTTCAAGCACAGAGGGATTTTCATTACCTGAGACTATAAACCATAGGAAGTTGACAGTTTTGGATAGCATGTCATTTTCACCTCCAGTCTTCTCTGCTCTACGTCTACTTCTCTACTCGATTCTTCAGGCACTTTATAGTTTGTCTGTACATTTCCATTGAAACTCAGGTCATTTTCTGCACTTTCAGATGGGAAGAAAACTGCAGGATGCTCTAGGCTTTTCTTTGAGACCTCTAAAAAGAAATTCTGTAAGATTTGAAGCACAGAGATTGAAAGTTGTGGCACAAAATAATAGCTTCAATAATCTCCTTTGAACTGAAATATTGTACAAAAAATTTCATCCTACAATTTTTTTTTTGATACAAGTTTACCTGTGTCAGAGTTATGACATATAACTGACTCCCAGTTACTCCTGGATACATTGGAAGAAAATTCAGTTTCTTAAAAAAAAATATATATCCATGATGTACTCTTACAAACAAGCATCACCAGCCGGTCAGCAATATTTCTAAGGAGCTTTACCACTTCAGTAAGTCAATAAGTCTTTAAGGACTGACTTTAAGATATTAAGAAGTGGACAGATGACACTACTGTGACAGTTTTCTTTTACCAAGTTGTGAAAAAAAATGCATAAAACAATCTACAAATCGGTGACAACTTATAACTTACTCAACTTAACAGGATAGCAAAGCCAAATCTTCCCATAAAAATCTCGGAAATAAAGCAAATACCTAAATTCTTTGAGAAGGATGAAAAATATCCACTGCATCCCAGACTGAAAGAAACCACCTGTATTTCTGTAATCGTTCATGCGTTGACTGCAAATATGGTTGTAGTGTAGAAAGTCGAAATGAGCACCGTCAAACCTCAGCAGATCATTGTCCTGAGAAATTCCGCGTGGTGGGAAAAGCTGGACAGAAGCAGTAGAGGTGTTTTAACTGGTAAGGTTCGTTTTCCTCAGAGGGGTTATGACATTTAAAAGGTAACTGTTACTAACTGTACACTGCAAATGTCGAAAGTGTAGATGAAAATGAAGGTTAACGGCACCTCCGGCAGTTGATAGTCACACACAGATGTCCAGTGTTAACGCAGAGCTAGAGTTTCTTACTCTACATGTGTAACTTCTAAATAGTTACACTTATTTTTGTGTTTATTTTGGGGGCGCTCATATTTACATTGCGTTACTCCCGGTCGTACAGAGTCACCATTTCTTGTACAATCCTCCTCACTCAGCAAGACTTAGGAGTGTTCCCATCGTTTTAAAATCAGTAGCCCCTTTCACACTGCACTTCTGTTGTGTAAATATTTCACCTTTATTCCGAAAATGACATCTGTGTGAAAACGAAATGGTAGGATGGTGTGGTCCCACCTTTACTGCTACTCTGTAACACCTCTGGAGGAGCAGTGATAAAAGGTGGAATCATGATTCCAGAATGCTATGTAAAAAGAACGCCTCTCACTCTACAACTGAGATGTGACATTTTGATGAAGTATTGGGCGTGCGATGCCTGTGCCGGGCCAATTTAAAGATGATTGCAGGCCATGTACAGTAAACAAACATCAACAAAACCACAAAGATGTTGAACTGGGGAGACACCAAGATCTGCTAACTGTTGTCACTTTGGGGCGTTGGACTCTATCCGTGATAACATTTGTGGAACGATGGAAGATGGGATGACTGGAGAAGTTAGCAACACCGCTATACTCAGGGTATTTCTGATGCAGAAGTGATATGTCAAACAATACAGTACATTGCATCATCACAACACTGATTCCAGAATGCAGGTCCGCTGTGAAAAAAAAAAAACAAAACTCCCACCAGCAAACCAGTCTTTGTATTTGGAATTTATGAGCCAGTCGTGAGAGAATTTACATCTACCCCTTATGAGTTCTGCTAATGATCACCTGTCCGTCAAAGCAGCAGTGAAACTTGACGCCTGGGCGGGGCTTAAAATAGGTTGGAGGAGGACAAAAGCAGAAGGCGGGACATTCAACAAATCAATGTACCCAAACATTTTCTGGGATGCTCTCATCCAAACATTTTAGCTACGCCAGGAAGCACCTTAAAAAAAAAAACACACAGGTCGATCTATTTCTTTTTTTTAGATGATCATAATTTTGTTTCAGAAGATAGAACGATGGTAACAGTCTTGGAAACATGAATATTTTTTCCATATATTTGTTTCCATTTTCAATATTTTTTCCAAACCTGGAAATATATAAAATCAAATTCCATATTTTTCATATTTTCATAGAAAGCCTGCTCTGTTATTTCTTTGGCTTGGCTGCATAAATCAGTCAGTGGTGGCAAAAAGGTGGGGTCACCAGCTCAACCCTTTTTTCTGTGTAAAAGTGGCTTGTGTTAAAATGCAATAAAAGGACAAAAAATAGAGTTAACTCACTGCAGCAGTTTTTTTTTTTTTTATTCAATTTGCTGTAATTTTCCCCTGCTTTTAAAAGATGTGCTCCTAGAAAATGGATCATAAGAGGTTTCTCTACAGATTCTCAAGTGCTTTATACAGATACGTAAGCTCTCTGTGTCCTTTTTATTGTATGCAAATGAATTGATTGAAATACTACAAATTGCAGCCAAGGGGTGGAAAATCTTTCTTAAGGTGGATATTGTTAATGTAACTATCCAGTCTCACAGAGGTGTGTTTTGTTTTCTTACAGACTAAAGTGATCAATTCAAGAGCTCAGTTGGATTCTGGACTCTGTTAGCAGATGTGTGCTTATGCAAAATGGGTCCTGAAAAGTTGTTGTAGTGATTTCAGTGCATTTTAATCAGAGTAAATCTTCCTATTTGGCAAGACAGATGTTTTCCTCTCCAACACAAACATAGCTAAGAGCAACACAAAGCCGTCTACATGTGCAAAAACAAACAATACCAAATTGAGAAGAGACATTAACTTTCTTTGAAATTGTCTTTTATTATTTCAGAAATCAAATCGAGATGGTTTGAGTGACGGCACATTAGGGCCACATAAGAAAACTAGAAAAGCACTCAGAGAGCACAGACCTCCACCGAGTGCACCCCCCCCCAAATATTAGTCCATTTATTTGGATAGCATTTTAAGATTCTTAAGTCCATGGACTACTTGAGAAAACACGAGTCGCCCTCTGGTGGACATCTGTTATTATTACCACAGCAACACCAATGATAACTAATAGAGAATGATTTTTAAAAATTCCTGGATCCAGACAGTGATCCGGATCACCTCCGAAATTTAATCATCTGTTCCTTGTCTCAGAGC
>JAPSES010074328.1:0-10508 GCA_029822895.1 Maxillicosta whitleyi
TATGTTATAATACATGTATATGATATTGATAATTAAAATAAAACTGTTTAATATTTACTTTTGTTGTCCATCCATTTGTCTAAACTTTCTGTTTTTTGATCTAATATTTGTTTCCTCTAAACTATTATTAATTTGTAAAATGGAAGTTTTAAGGTTTAAACTGAATACATTTAGGATGAAAATGTCAGAGGAACTGTACTGTGGAAAAAAATGTTCATTTTCTGTCCATCTGTGACGCAGTAGTCTGTCATATTTTTTATTATTTCTAAACATTTAAAGTAAATGTTGTCCTTTGGGTCTGTTTCTGATGACAGTTAAACCTTTACAGTTCTGTGGAATATGTGTGTGGAACTGGTCCAACAGTTATGGATCCAACAAGAGTGGGCGGTCCATCTGGACGCCTTTGGCCCCGCCCAATCCATAAATGGACATTTCCTGTTCGTATTCATATGGATCTGATCAAATCCGAGACAATAATTTAATGTGTGACTGAACTCATTCAACGGTTCACACACATGTATTTTTACACAACTACAGACTAATATGACACCAAAATAAACATGTCTGAAGTAATTAATGTAAAACACGTAATGAATAACACCTGGTTCCCACGTGACTGTCGTATAATAAAGGAACCAAATCTGAACATAAACGGTGCATTTTCCGAACAGCGAACGTTGTTTTTGCTCCTTTCACTCCATATTTTCCCCTCCTCCTTTTGTGTCCAACTCCGGCTTGGATAATTTCTTCCCCTTTTCTGGGGGACAGTGGACCCTTCCCATCCTCAGCTCCCAGCATGCCTTGCTGCTGCAGCCTCCTGTCTGTGCAGGAGCTGCTGATGTTGGAGGAAAACGCGTCAAACATTGGACTAAACCATTTTATCAAGAGTCTGGATCCGAGTTTCACAAACTAACAAACTGGATTCACTGACTTTGATTCATATCAGTAGAATTTTAAACTCATTTTAGACAAACTCCACTCTTTTTATCCGTTTTTAGTCCTGTTAGATGAAGGTTTATGTTGCAGAAAATTCCTCCTGTTCAGTGTTTTCTGGCCGTTTGCTGCTGTGAACTGGTGTTTGTCCCTGTTTATCTTTTCCTTCCACATTGTGTCTGTACAGTCTGATAAAGGCTCACACGCAGGTTAAATATAGCTGCATTCCTGTCGTATTTCCATCATTAAGTCCATGCATCTTCAGGTAAATACTGTGTTATTGTTGAAAAGTGAAAACAAAACACCTTGGGAATACTTTAAAAAATAAACAAATACATAAATAAATAAAATTAATGTGTTTAATGAAGTAAATGAAGAAAGGAAGTGACTTTTTTACTGTTTGTACTCAAAATTAACAATTTAAATGCAGAAAACACCGAGTATTTCACTAACTAAAATATTTACCTGCTCAAATATTTGTTTAATGCGTTTAATTTGACTTTTATTCGTGTTTTAAATGTAGAAAAACTGAAAATGAGACAAAGACGTAACGGGCTGAACTCACCGCTTGGTTTTGGCTCCGTTAAAAGTGGAAAATAAACACCTGTTCACAGTTCCGGTTCAACGTTATCCTTTTCTTCTTCTTTTCAGGACTCCGGGTTTGTTTGTTTTTTCTGCTCCGGTTTAATTAAAGTCGAGTTGTGTTGAGTCCGAGGCTCCGCGGAGGCTGCGAACCCGCAACAAACAGCGGAAACAGGGCAGACACCTGTCAATTTGACACAGCTAAGACGTACATCCGGATACAGCTGTCACAATAAAAGAACCCATATCCGGTTAAAATAATAAAATTAAAAATTTCTCGTCAAATTTCCACCCCCAGAAAGATGAAAACATGCAGTCAAAACAAGTAGATTACAGGCTTCCGGTAAAAAAAAATAAAAATAAATAAAGGACAAAAAAAAAACAAAAAAACAAAAACAAAAAAAAAACAAACCTTAAATTAAAACAGTTAAAAATAAAATTAAACTATATCTGGATAGACGTTCTATGTTTATAGACTCAGAATGTTTCTGTATTTTCTCAGTGATTCATTTTGTTATTTTAAACTTATTTATATCTTGTTTTTTTTCTAATATGTAGCTTTGCTTCATTTACTTAGTTCTTTTAAAAACTCAGTGGTTTTAAAATCTTTTGTAGAGGTTTCTGTAATTTGGCCTCAACAAAAACTCAAATTAGAAGAAGAGGAAGTGGAAATGATCAAACTACAGGAAAAACATCCAATGCATCTTTTCACTGGTGTGTCCAAATTTAATTTCCTCATTATAAATTTCGTTTTTCTCCTAGTACCCTTTCTCGGCTATATGTAATGTATTTTTGTATTATTGCAATAAAAAATAAAAAAAATATTTCACTGGTGTTTCAATCTCTTACTTTATTCTATGTCTGACTTGTATACTGAAAGAATTTTATAATGACTTCCTGTATGGATCTGACAAAAATCTTCAGGGACTGAAAAGTTAAACTGTGGAAACATTCAACTGGTTTGATGTTTTCAGTCGTTCACATTATGTTACTTTGTTTTCAGTTTAAATACATCTAAATAAACCTGATTATTGATCTGATTCAACAATGACTGGTTTCATTTTCTACAGTTAATATGTTCTACATTCACATAATAGATTCAAGTACTTTCATGTATTCAATAAGATCAAGTTATTAATATTTACACATTAATTAAACGTCATGAATCCTCCTCAGTTTAATGATCAACAATTGAACATTTATTGTATTTTCAAAAAACACAGAACTGGTAGAAAACGCAGAAGGATAAATAAACATGTCCGTCTGTACAGAGGACGAGTGTCCTTCATAAACTCTGAGGTCATGTGACCTTCTGTCCCATCACCATGGTAATGGTGCTAGGCGAACGGCCCGGCGGCAGGTTCAGGGATGTTAGTGGCGTGCATGTCTCGTGTCATGTTGGACTTTTCCTTGAGTTTGGCCTGAAGCAGCGTGTGCTCGACGACGCCGATCCTCACGTCCATCTGCAGCGTCTCCTGCTTCAGCTTCGTCAAACTCTGCTTGATCTTCACCACGGGAGCTGAAACGGGATGAAAACGACACGTGTTAACAGGGAAACGTGACAAAACATTACAACTGAAACACGACAACACACATTAACGCTGCAACGCGACAAAATACGACAACCGGCTGTGGGTCGTGACCTCTGACCTCCGTCTGACATGCTGCTGCCTTTGTCCTCCATCTCCTGCTTCACCTTCTCCAGGTCGTCACTGATCTGAAACAGGAAGGATGTCTGAATATGTCACTGGTTTTTAAAGCGTTGTGTGTATTCACTGTGTGTGGATCTTCAACATGTTTGTGTGGATGGTGCGTTCACTGACCTCTGCCAGGACTCTAGTTCTTTCAGTCACTCCTCCACTGGCCTGATGGTAGCGTTCCTTCGCCTGAATTAGAACAGGTGAACATGTGTGGAAATGGGGCGTGTCCATGGATGTGTATGTATGTGTACGTGTGTGTGTTGCGTCCCACCTCACTGTGCTTGGCCTGAGCGCTGCGGTACTCCTGGATCAGGTTTTCCAGCTGGTTGTTGATGTACTTCTCTCGGCTGCTCACCTTCTCCAGAGTTTTGCCGATGTCCTCCTGCAGCTTGTCCAGGTAACTCTGCAGACAGACAGTTTAAGGAACAACTGAAGGTCCGAACACCTCAAACTAGCATCTTCCTCTTCATCACCTCTTCCACTTGTCTCTCACTTTTACACTTCCTGCTCAGAGCGCCCCCTGGAGACCGTTAGCCCATAAAAATCTACAGATTAGCTGCATTGTATTATAGATATAATTGTATTATAGATGTAATTGTATTATAATTGTTTCATAGATATAATTGTATTATAATTGGATTATAGATATAATTGGATTATAAACCGCAGGATTTAAAATGTGGGAAAAAAAGTAGTGATTTATAATGTGGAAAATCCGGTAAATATCATCCACACAGAAGAAACACCAACACTAACAAACACATGAATCTGGATTTTCAGAATAAAATGTTTTAAAAGATGCAAAAATAAAAAGAATAAACAAACAAATAAACAAAAACTAGGAACTTCAGATAAAGCATCAGGGCTTTTTGATGCTTTGTAAATAATTTTCCTTTTATTCTGTAAAACTACAGAATAAAACAGGTCACATGTTCTACAGAAAAGAGATTTAGGTCCAGTCCAAAACATGTTCTGCTGGACTCCCAGTCAGAATGGATCAGTGAACACCACACACGCACACACACGTGCAATGACGTCATGAGGCCAGCAGGTGGGGCTGGACTCGCACACATTAAACAAGTCAGTGAATGCACCTTGGCCTCTTTGAGCGATGACTTGATCCCGTCTCTGTGCTGGTGCATCTGGTCCACATGGATCCTCCAGTCCTGCACAGACCAGAAGGACACTGAGAGGGAGCAAAGCATGCTGGGAAAAGGCTTCAAACCTCACCCTTTAAATCATTCAGTAAAACCATCAGGTAAGTGTTCATGGGACGTTCTCTAAAAACTGGATTTAAAAGCATCACCAGAATGAAACCTCAGATCAGCAGCTTCTGTTTCACCTGAATCCTCCTGCTTTATGGAGGGGTGTGGCCTTCAGGGACCGCTGGGACAAAACACTCACATCTGCACAGACGCAGTTTGTTGACTTCCTGATGTTTGTTGTGTGTCTGGTGTATGTTTGTTTGTTGTTGTCGGTCTGTTGCGTGTCCCATTGTGTGTCCTGTGGTCATGCATACCTTCTTGTGTGTTGTGTGTTTCTAATCTGTTGTGTGTCTGTTGTGTGTTTGTAATCTGTTGTGTCTGTTGTGTTTCTAACCTGTTGTGTGTCTGTTGTGCGTACCTTGTTGTCGGTCCGGACCGTCACCTTCAGCTGGGGCAGGACTCTTTCCACCTCCAGGTTCCACTCGTGTGCGTCCACCGTCGCCTCCAGGATGTCGTCCAGTTTGGACGTGGGTTGTGCGTCCTGTCGGACAGGTGTTGTGTTCAGGTGGTTGTGTTACCGGGGGTTTGTGGGTCTGTGAGTGTGTGTTCTTACAGTGTGTGTGGTCCGTAACTTCAGAGCCTCCAGGTCCATCACGTTCTCCTCCTCATCGTCTGGTTCCTCCTGAAATGAAACACAGACCGAAGTGAGTTTAAGAAAGAAAGAACACGAAGCTTTTACAAACTCCAAAATTAATTAAATGATCAATAAATGGAACAAAATGAACAATACAATGATAAATAATCAGTAACAAATCAAGAAAATGAACAAAAATATAGAAAATGAATTAAAAGAAACAAGAAAATGAAGAAAATAGTCTATAACAAGGGCAAGAAAAGAAATGAGGAAACAGAAAAAAATCCCAAAGAAAGAAAATGGATGAATAAGAACAAAATTATTTTTTTTAAATTATTTAACAATGTTACAAAATATTGAAGAAAATTGACAAAATTGAACCACGCGGTCAAAAAAAGTGAAACTAAATCAAAAAGTCCAACAATAGAAGCTATAAAAGAAGGTTGTGTTTTTGTTCATTTTTTAACCTTTTTAATAAATAAAGACTGTGAAGAGTCGGTTCAACCGGATCTAAACCCAATGCACAGACTCAACCATTAAATCTGAAATATTCCATTTCTGATCAGATTCCTAAATAATCTATGACACGGCTTTAAGGACACACGAGGGCGCCGTACGATCATCTCCTCCTCCACTTTACTCAGCGTCAGCTCGGCATCGTCCTCCATCACGGACTCTTCTTCTGTGGTTTCTGTCGGGTAGCTGGGCCTGAAAGGAAGGAACAACAACGGCGTCACAAACCAACCCATCTGGAAGCTGATGTGGTGACAGTGAACGCACCGCTTAAAGGAGAAGCCCCGCCTCCTCAGAGCCTCCTCGGCCAATCGGTCCAACACAAAGCAGACATACTCTCCTGAACCGGACTTGAGTTTGGACGGAGGGAAGTCCACTTTGACGCCCTGAAGGAGGCCAACAGACAGGAAGTAGAAATGTCAGACATTTGTCCTGAAAAATCTGTGTCAAAAAATCAGAACTCAGCTCAGAAACTCATAATATAGAGGAATACACGTTGAATAAATACTTCTTAAATGTACAGGTGTTTCCAGTTTGGACTGATGTGAGATTACCAGAGGCTTTTCACTGTTTTTTTTTTTTGTTTGTTTGTTTTTGTACAGAAGGTAATCTTCTGTATTAAAAAATAGGATAAAAAAATTAACAATACAATCACAAAAAAGAAAACAGTCAAGAAAAATAAAAAAAAATTAGCAAAAAATAATAAAGAAAAAGGATAAAAATAAACCAAAACGTCAAGAAAATGGACAAAAATTAGCAACATAATCTAGAAAATGGATGAAAATGAACAGAATAATATAGAAAATATAGTAAATTATCAAGATAAAGACAAAAATGAGCAAAATAATCACAAAAATTAAGAAAATAGTCAAGAAAGTTGATTAAAAAGGCAAAAATGATGTAGAAAAACTATAAAAATTAACAACAACAAAAAAAAAGATGAAGAAAATTAATTAAAAAAATGACCCAAAAAAATCTAGAAAATGGGTTGAAATGAACAGGATAATCTATAAAATATAGTAAATAATGAAGAAGAGAGACAAAAATGAACAAAATAGTAAAGAAATTGATAAAAATGGGTAAAATAATCTAATAGAATGGGCAAAACAAACTAGACAAAGAAAAAAAAAGAGCCAAATAATCAAGAAAATTAAGAAAATAATGAAGAGAACTGACAAACATGAGCAGATGCATGTGTTGTTGACAAATGCCTGATGTATATAATGTGTGTATATATGTGCGTGTGTGTGTGTGTGTGTATATGTGTGTCGTACAAACGCTCTGAGTTCTGCCAGGATGTTGGACACGGTGGCGTTGGGTTCATCGTACTCCTGCGGTTCACTGAAGGTTCTTCCTGCCATGTTGATGAGCCAGGCAGCGAGGACAGTGAACATGTAGAACTGCTCACCGGGGTTCGACGCCAGGTACGGACTGGAGACAAAATAATGTCTGGACACAAGAGACAGAAACAGATCAGTCCAAGAAAGAAAGGAAGAAAAACGACATAATTATATCGACTATCCCAGATGAAAACCAACCCCTGTGACTCAGGAAACTGACAGTTTGAGCTTTTTTACATTAAATAATTGTTCTGCTTGGAAACTGGATAATAATACACTAAGTTTTTCACATACATTTTTAAAAGTATTTTTGATTGATTGATTTATTTTTTAATGGAATGTCCTTTGTGTTGGAAATAATTTAAAAAAAAAAAATAAAACTGTCAACCTTTTGTCCCCTACAGAGGACAAAAATCCATTTCTGGGTCTCAGGAGGACACTACTGATAGAAGAAATAAACAACATGTAAAGGTTTTCCACAGGAAATACAGGATATATGTAAAGTCCAATGAAAACAAGCAGCACCAGTTCTCAGTACTGGTCTGGTAGGAAGAGTACAAGTGATTCAACCTTTTCTAAACATAAGGATGAGGAATGATGCCCTAGTTTTCCATTTGACCAAACAGACAGAGGGGTGAGTGGTCTGATTCTGGGTTGAATCCAATCATACACATTTACACTCAGGACATTTCTACACCTGCATGTGTTCTGATGTGTCACAGCTGTTAACCCTCACCCTTTTTTAAAAAGCAATTTCACAAGTAGGATGTGATTTTATGGCCCAGAATCATCTGTGGGATCATCTAGTCCAGATCTGATGAGGTCTTAGATTTGTACCTGGTCTCATGTGGTCTACATGTGAAAATAGAAAATTAAATGTCTTTCTTTGTATTTTCACATATATTACAGGTCTGGGTTAACTTGGGTTAACTTTCAGAGGCTAAAGTGGGTTTTATTTGTTTTTTATAAGTTAAATACCTAAAATAAACCTTACATATCTGTGGGTTTAACTGTGTTCATTTACACGTGTAGATGTTCTCACCTGCTCAGGTTCTTCATGTTGTGTTTGGCTAAAACCTCCTCATAATTCAGCACCTTCAGCTTCTCCAGGAGACACTCCATCACCACGAACACCTGATGAGCAGCTCCGGGGCCACGGTCCTCCTCATCCCCGCGTCGACCGTCATCCGCCATCCCGCTGTCTGAGCCACACCGACCTCTCCTCAACAAAACCCGTACAAGGAAACAACCCCCTAAAACACACGAACTGGCTACGGGGCCTTTAGCCTGTTAGCTAATTGTTAGCTAACTTTGTTTGGCTTCTTGTCCGTTGTCAGGCAACCGGGAGCTAATGCTAATGCTAATCCTTACAGGCTACAAGGCTAACGTCCGCCGCCAGAGACACACGCTGTAAATTCGAATTCTGAGTGGTATTTCATGCCCTGGTACAGACAGATGACTGTACGACAGTGAAATGACTGCATTTTTAGTGTTTATGTTGTTAAGTTTCATCAACAGTTTTGGCAGAAAAATTGCTTATTCTTCTTCGTCGTCTATTTAAAAATGTATTTTCTTCTTCGTCGTCTCCTTAGTGGCGGTTATAAATGGGTTTTATCGCCACCTATTGGCCAACTTTACCATAATCTCCGTAAACACTGTCTCAATTTAAATGTGAGTTTTAAAAAAGCCATTTATTTGTTTTGTGCAACGTATCACAAATAAAAGTTTAGAGTTAAATTCATCTTATGTATTTTTGAGGTTTTTAATGAGGTGACACTTCTTTCTTTCTCATAGGCTATTTCTGTGACATTACTCTGTGTCTATAAAGTGTTGGTAGTTTATTCTGTTGTGCATCATATTCTATTAAATGGTGATGTTTGTAGATTTGTTGACCCATGGGAACCATGTAATGTTTCGTGAATGATCTTGCACATTCAGCACAATGTGATCTAAACTGGGCTGGACCAGTAAAATAATAACATAGTAACTTTTACAAACCTGTTAATCCAAAATTTTCACTTAGTTTTAGTGTGAAAAAAATCAAATTCCATGATGAAAATACTAATAATAATAATAATCTTAACAACCATGTAAACCTGACATTTCTTAATAAAAAATAAGTACAATTTCAACAATATTAACACAACTTACAGATCACAGTGAATCTATTATTTTGTTAAAATTGATCTTTAGTTTTTCCTCAAAATATTTCCGATTTTCAATTTATTCACATTATATTCTGAGAATAATCTGTAATTGTAAACATTTTCATAATGCAATATGACTTCACTGACTGTTAATATTTTCAGTGTAATTTTTCCATTTTGTAAATTCACGCTGTGGGTTGAGTTGGAACCTTTGGCCCCCGGACCATGTGTTTGACACCCATGATCTAAGGGTTGGATAAACAGAGTCAAACAGAGAAACAACAGGTAAATAAGCTTTTGAAACCCATGATCTGTGGAGCTAAAACAGAAGCTGCACTTCAGCTCAAACATGCAGGGAATACCTTTGGAATTAGAGTCTCACAGGTTTCTCGGTTTCAATACAGGCTTATAAAACATAAAATCCAAACGATTACCATCATTATTATTAGTAGTAATAGTACTAGTACTAGTAGTAATGCAGCAGTAAAGTGATGGAACTGGATGTCATTTGTTGTATTTTTGTGGGACATGTTCATGTTTGTTCTTAATAAACTCAACATCTTCTTCATGTCCTTCATATTTTATACATTCAACCTCAATACAACCTTGGGTTTTTATCTGGTGAAGCGTGGTGTGTAGTTTCAGCTGCAAACACAGTGTGGGGGGCTGAATTATTCATGCACCCCCCACTGAGCACCAGACCTTGCAGGGACGGGGGCGTTTGTTTTGAGTTGCTGCAGCTCCCTGCAGTGTGTGGGCTCTCAGGTGGAGCTCCACGGTGACGGACAGTGATTGACAGCTCTGCATCAGTGGGTCCTGATGCTGAAGACGACGTCATGTGACCGGATGTGGCCTGGTCACATGACACTCACAGCAGGTCTATGTCCCGTTTCCTCCATCTGGATGGGAGGGTACTTAAATCAAACACACTGAAACTCTCCCCCAGTTGTGACCCAGTCAGTTTGGTCCTGTCCATGGAGTCCGTCCAGTAGGGGGCGACTTTAGAACATCCCCCAAAACTACAGACCCCTCCAGCACTGACCATCTGACATGTGTTTGTGCAGTTGTTCTGATGTGAACCTGCAGGTTGAAGTCAGTCAGCTGTTCCAGATCATCCCCTGTTTCCAGCAGAACTCTAGAACATCACTTCACTCCTGTTTTAACCCAAACTTAAACCCATCTGTGTGTGAAACTGTGACCACATCCACTGCAGCTTTAACTGGACTTTTACTCCATGTTTTATTGGTTATTTTATCCTCTGCTTGTTAACTGTACGGTGTCCTAGAGTGCCAAGAAATGTGCCTATGAATAACATTTATTATTATTATTACTATTATTAATAATAATATTAATAATAATAATAATAATAACCCTTCCGTGTGTGAGTGTCTGAACCCTGAACTCATCCAGAAATGTCAGGTTTAAAATTATTTGTATTATATTTTATATCCATC
>JAPSES010074329.1:0-10508 GCA_029822895.1 Maxillicosta whitleyi
TTTTGTTTTATATTTTTTTTTTTTTTTTTTTTTTTAGAGTTAACTATTTTTTTTACGCATGTAGTTTTTATTATTTCATTGGTTTCTTTAAAAAAAAAAAACAGCTTGGTTTTTGGTAATGAACCACAGTGTTTGCATTAATTTTAAGATCATTTAAAAAACGCATAATTAAATAATCCAGGATATGAAGCCAATACAACAAGGAGACAATACCCATCAAATATGTTAAAAATAATAAAGATTAATACAGTATAGCATTGTTTTCCCTTTCCACAAATAAGATATAAATAAATGACAATCATAAGCACAATCTGGTGGAAACAGGGAACAGGGGAAGTAATCTGCAGGCCACAGCTTCTTACCTCATTAATATTATGTAAGAGTATGAATAATTGTAGAATCTCAGTCTGTTTTATTCCTCTGTGACTTTTTTAAACATGTGGCATAATGAGAATGAATATTTTTAGGGTCACAACAGCCCAATTAAATAGGTCCTCATGCTTCACTGAGTTACAGGAGAACACTTTTTACAGTCTCACATGCTAATCCTGTGCAAGTTCTTGTTGTGTAACTATTAATTATTATAAGACTCTGGAAAACCTTTGCTTGGGATAGTCCTCCCCAAACTAGTTATTTAACCCTAATATTAGTATTTCACATGTATGTAACATTATATTTACCTCCTACTGTATTCTCACATGAAGAACACATGGACTTAATGTGTATGAAAAACACATCATATAATAACATGCACATGAAAAATGTAATGTATGCATATCTGTTACAGGCTACAACAACAACAACAAAAATCAGTCCATCTTTATATACAGTCGATGGTACAGATGTGTGGAATGCTGGTGCATGCATGCTGATGTGACAAATTCAACTGAATTTTGATGTCTCGCCATAAAATCTGAATTCATTATAATTTAGCTGTTCACCGTCAATTCTGCACCAAACTTTACACCATTCTGTCATTGTGCCACCTGCAGGCAACAGGAAGTAATAGGTCCTAAAGCATGAGTCACTTTTAGTTCTGTAATGGATCCAACCAGTGAATAACAGGAAATGTTGTATTTAATTCATGTTAGTTTGTGATCAGTAACTTCCCAGGTTCATACTGTTCATCAGACGAACACACAGGAGCAGAACTGAGTTTTATTCGTCCTGATACTGAAAAGTGTTTTTTCAAAAATAAAACCTTGATGAAGTTTCTTGTTATTAGTGTACAGACCCAGGGATTCAAACAAAGAATTAAGTGTATCTGTACTGGTCATACTTATGACACCTATGTGATAAAAGCCAAGTGACCTCTGTGTGTGTGTGTGTGTGTGTGTCTGTTTTATAGCTGATACAACAGACAGATCCAGCCTTTTCCTTTTGCAGTACTTGTGTATATTTTGGATCAGACCGGCCAAAACAGCTGATTGACATCACCAATATTTTTGGATTTATTAGTTGTTTTTAAAAAAATTATATTTCATATAAGCAAAAGAAGCACTCAGTAAAACCTGCACTGCAGAACCTATGAGGAGCAGCCTTTACCAACTGTAAGCAGTCAGTGAGCAAGGTTGAGTGGAAGGCCCATGTTCACATTTGCTGTTTGTGCAGCTGGAGGTTTACTCTGCCATTGTCTTTGAGACGTGACCCAGCACTGGTCAATAACGTGTCATCTTAGACTGGTGTCAGCTGACAGGGTCAGTGACCACTCCAGGTAATCAGACAAATCAATGACTCGGCTTCACTACCGATGCTGGAGCAACCAGTGAAGGAGGAACATGTTGATCATACCTGACTGACGGAGCAGTGACTTTGAACTTGCATGTACTTTACAGCGGGTTATAACTTAAGTTATCATTAGTATTATACGTGATCTTTTAAAATAGCTGCCAATGAAAATTTTCTACAGTTACCCTTTAATTGCAATTCATTAGGTAGACTTTATGGCACATGAAATACTGATTTACAATTTCATTTGTGCGTTATCCTGATTTTGTTATTTTTGCACGTCTTCATTTTTTTTCTATTCTACTGAAATTGCACCAAAATGATCTTACTTAATAACCCTTTCATGCATAGCAGACAACTGTTAAAAGATGTTTTCTTGTATATTCATGGATTTTACTGTTTTAGTTCCATATCAGCCAACACAGTGGAGGCTTACGCACCATCGGAAAACACTGTATTTTATACCATTACTGTAACTTTGGTGTTCTAGATAAACCTGATATGCAGTAACATGCTTGAGTCTAAAAAAAACAAAAAAAAGGTTAATTTTCCTTAAACTTTTTTTTTTTTTTGATATTTATGTATTATAAAATGTGAGAACCCATCAGATTAGCAGCATTAAAGATATTATTATTTCATACTTTTCACATCATATATCAATAAATATATGTTTCTGTGCTTGTAATATTAAAGACATGGGTTTTTTTTCCAACAGTTTCTTTAAAAATCAATAACATTGTTTTTTTTCCCCATGTCCAAAGAGAAATAAAAAATCTTGATTACGGTTGTCATCTTGCATGTAAAGGTTAATACTCTGATGTACAACCTGGTTTCATCAATATAACAATGGGGGGGAAATGTTATTTATATGACAAATAACATTACCAAGAGACCAAGGACTCAGCCCTGTGGGACTCACTTTACATATATTTTTTATAGTACAGTGGACCCCCGTCATACGAGTTGGGATCGTAAGGCCAATACCTATGGTAATTAGCTAATGCGTGCAAAACCCTAGGTAACCTCCAGCTTTGTTTCCATAGTAACCATCTTCTTACTTCTCCCTTTAACATCACTAGCAATCTTGGAACCCATGGCTACGAGATCACACCAGATCAAGTCTTTATGAAACACACCCGAGATTCTAAACTGAGCGAGCGATAAACAAAGAGAGACAGAGAGGCAGCGTCTCTCTCAGATGGACAAAATCCGTCCAATAGCATATCGGCATCTTAGTGACGCCGACCAATAACAGACCAGCATCTTAGCGTATGACCGTCCGAGTGATTTGCATGGTCATATGCACGCACACCGACCACCAAGTTTGAATTTTGGAATTTTTTGGCCGCCCAAGATAAATTGTTGTTGATGCCGTAATGCAGGGAAAATACCGTAACAAGGGGACGAAAAAACTTCGTATTCCACTTCGCAACATGAAAAAAAATGTAAGCTAGGGATGCTGTAACCCGGGGGTCCACTATATATGACTTTGACTTAGGTTAGAGTCTGTTAAATAGAAAATGATGATTGTTAATTGGAAAAATTCCAAACGTTTGCACTTATTAGGTTACTGTTTTCACTGTAGCTTGGTGTTCTCGCACTAAAAATCATCAAATCATTTGTTTCTTTAGTTAATTTAAAACAGTAGACTTTATCAGTAGTTAAAAACAATGAGGTTTGTGGGGTTTTTTTTTCTATTTCTGGGCACACAACAGTCAAGTCACAATCTTTAACAGTAGCGTTGATGCAACATGAGGCAACCGTGGTGCAACATGCTGAAAACGCCGTGTTAAAAATGCCTTTGAGCTTGTTTTGTGTGTCACAGTGAGACGAAGGGTTATGACGTGATGATGACAAGACGTGACAGCGCAGGTGTGACGCCACAGACGAAGTTCTGCGGCTCACAGTTCCGCTGACATCAGTCAATCACAGAATAAAGGCGAGGATGACAAAAGGAGGGAAGTCAAATATAGAAGATAAGCCTGCTCTGTCAGCTCCCTGTGTTACTTTCAAGTGCGTTGATTTAAGTCTGGCAGTCAAAGCCGTATATATATGACTATAAAGTCTGTCATCAGGGCTGTGTTTGTGAAGAAAAGCGCTGATTCAGCTCATGACTCACTTTTTCAGGCCACAATCAGTAAACTGCTATTTTTACTCTGTCTGTCTTTCTTCTGTCTGTACTCAAATCCACATCCGTCTTGTCTTCGTCCCGTACAAAAAGCTGCCTTTCTTGTCATGTTGTCAGACACATACAAACACACACAGCAGGCAGTAAACTCCGCACTGCACAACACAGTTTGACAGTATGAAGATGTGCTTGTTTTACTCTCCACTGTACACACTAGCGGGATCACACTGTAAGGCCCCCCACCCACAACCCTGCAGGGGTCTGCACTCATTTATACTGTACATCCCTGTAGGTGGGAGAACAACAAAATCTACATTTTCACTTGTTTTGCATTTTTTTCCATATTGACTGAGTACTGGAGACACTCCTCTACAGTTGTAAAACTCTTTTTTATTTAATTTGCGGACTAAATTCAGGGTTCCTGCAGGGTCTTAAATGTCTGGAATTTACAAATCTACATTTAATACTTAAAAAATCGATTAAATTAATTAAATTTGATATAGTTGGTGTTGCCAAAAACTTGTTGGCTGTGTTGTGTTTAAATGTGTCCAAGCTGCAAAGAAAATAATGTTAGTTTACTCAGTTCCACTGGTCCCAACATGACAATTTATATTGAAATTAGCAACCAGTTAGTGATAACTTAGCAGCCGCTGGTGAGAAATGATCACCGAACATTCAGCCTAACATATGTTCAGCTGTTAGTCACTTGTGCGTCACCCAAAAACTAAGCATGTGGGAAGTGCAAAGTTAATAATATCTGGTTGGACAAGAGATCATCCTCGACATAGTTGACACAAAATTTCCTAAATTCTAGGAGCCAGTAATTTTACCAGTACGGTCATAAAATAGGCTGCTCTAAGTAGTCTTAAAAAGACCTTAAAAAAACTTACATTTAACAGGAACCCTGTAAAGTACATACAGTATGTTTTACATGACATATGCTCTAAATAGCATGTTACATTACATTTAGCAGATGCTTTCATCCAAAGTGACTTACAATAGAGGACATAAACATAGCATATAACACTTGCAGATACAAGGTGTACAGGAAATGTACAGAACAACAGGTGCGACTGGGGTTAGTAGGATTTTTTTTTAAGTGCTTTTTTATGGGGTCAGGTAGAGTCAGCATTCTTTTTCGTCTCTAATGCCGTGTTTCCACAATGTGGCACCGATCCGACCCGCCTCGACTTTTTGTATGTCCTATATGTAAAAGACCCTGGAATCCTGTATGAATCTCTCTATGTTTTTTAATAAATGTAAACATGTGGTAAATGGTGGATTTTCAAGTTTCTGTAACAAACAGAATTAACCTACTAGTAATAGTTTTTTGGTATCTGCTCTGCCAAGGTTCCAAAACGGGGGAAGAGGTTCCAGAATGTGATGTGTAAACACTTCAGACCACTGACCGGCCACAGTTGTCTCTGAATCATTTCATCATCAATATGTGCCCGCCATTTTAAAAACCAGATTTGGACGTTTACTGTAAATATACTGGTAGGTTAATGCACATAATGACACCGTGGTGGGTCGGAAAGGTTCAGACCTTTCTGTCTTTGCTGGACAATGAAAAGATTCGGTTTGAGCTTGACAGGACAACACACAACAACCAAGTTTATCAGCGACTCCATGTTAACACGTCCATGTATTTTAAAGTGGGTAGTATCCTGTAATGGAAACGGTCTCCAAGAATAGTATCTGGTACATGAGTCGAGTCAAGTCGAGCCAGTTCCATGTAGTGGAAGCAAGGCATTAGACATGAGCTTTACAGGCTTAGGGGCTATAAAAATAAATAAATAAATTAATTAATAAATAATCATGTCCACTGTAAAACGCTATGTATATATATTTTTTCTTTTTGTCACAAGCATCCACTGTAAATTCCTACCAAGTGACATTTTGAATCTGGTGGTTTAGAAAGTCTATAATCATATACAGTCCTTTTTCAATGATACTAAATGTCACATATGAGAAGCTATTACCTAAAGTATGTTTGGCATTTTACTGTACCTGTACCTTATTTTCTAAATGTACTTGTTTTTTTTTTTTTGGTTTTTTTTTTCAACTGTGTGGAAAAGCATCTAGTAAACAGCAGTGATTTCTAATGATGAGACAGTTTACATATAATGACAAAGCATCTAAAAACTGTAGCGTATTGTCATTAAAATTAATGGATATGTGTGTATGTAAGAATTCTCCATGTCAGTAAATACTATATCATTATTTTAGTCATTATTATAGAGGTACAAAACACTAATGCACAGATACATTAATATATGTAAATATTTATCATAATGACTCATTTGGTCCAATGTTTATCTGCTGTTTGACCTTAAAGGTTGTTTCATTAATAATCATGAAATCTGCGTTCATTCAAAGACACTTAATGAGGACCTGAATGCGTGGTAACAGTTATTTTCTTTAAAGTGAAGTCTGTGCCACAAAATGTGGGAGATAAAAAGAAAGGAAACTCTCTCTCTCTCTCTCTCTCTATATATATATATATATATATATATATAAACACTTAACTTTTTTGTTCCATAACCCTCAGTATGTTTTATGTCTTACTGTGTCCAACCAATTTGATGCTGAAATGGCAGCCTTTCTTATACCTGGGTAAGATTCTGAGGCTATTGAAGGAATAAAGCTATTATGGGATGTTGTTATCTTTGGAAAATGCACAGTTTTTTGAACCAGCATTTAGTGTGATCATTGGAAACACAAATCGTAGAGAAAACAAAGTGATATGTGGTTTTATTGCTGCTGTTTTCTGTCTAAAACAGAGTTAAGCTAACAGAGCTATGATGTAAACTATCAGCTGACACAGCACATGAAGGTTGTAGGACACAGTGTTATACTAATCGACTGAAGAAAACTTAATGATACCACAGAACAGATGAGTGTAAACAATGACATTTATACTTTATTCAGTGAGTGATACAGTCTGTGGATCCATAGTATTGATTCACTGGTGGTTTTAAGTGTGTTCTGGTACATGACCTCCCCCTGCTGTTGAGAGTTTGAATCTGGGCTGCTGATAAGGGGGGCAAACATGACAAATTCATGGGGCCCAGTGTTGGTGGGGGGCCAATAGAGCAGTGGAGGGGGCCCAGTGGATACATGAAATAAGATCTGCTGAACGCGAGGGGTGTAGAAGTCGGGAGGCGATTGTTGAAATAAATGCCAGTGAATGTGACGGCTTGGATATATCTAACCCCCACCTAAACCCCCCCGCACTGATTGATTGACAAGACAGTGAATTTATGTAGGGTCAACAACAATTAAGCTTTCATGGGGGCCATAATTAGTAGCAGCTCCCATGGTTTGAACCATCAGTACAACATATAACCCCTTTAACTGACAAATCACTAATTGCATGAAAGATTCATGAAGTGCTGCTTTTGCCACGTTACTTCCCATGTTCACCGTCTTCCCGGTCCATGACTCATGACACTTAAATCATGATGAGTGCGAGAAAAGATGATGTAGAAGACAGGGTTAGACGGAGGTAATTGATTCGCCATGACGACCCCTGAAGGGAAAAGTCGAAAAGGAGAAGAAGAAGTGGATAGTGTGGGGTTTCAGACTGATCTGTTTACCCTTCCTATGTTGAACCTGCAGCTCTGTGTGGTTTCCATTCTCATTTCCCCCGTCACGTCATCAACCAACCCTGCCGGTAACGCCCTTCAGTGCTGAGACGCGTACCGGCGCCGACCTCTGACTCTTCCGTAGCTTGAAGCAAAAACCCGCTAATGCTGATGTATATAAATCCACCGCACCTCTCACATCTCCACACAATTTGTTCACATGACACTGGTGTGAAATGGCATTGAAGCCTGCAGGGTAATTAGTGGAGTGTAGGGCCCTAATTGGTTTCACTGTGACAGATATGGTAACTGGCATTACTGTAACAGACACTAAATGGTACCGGTGTGACGACTACTAATTGGTATCGGTGTGACAGACACTTGAGGGAGGGAAGGCACCTGCTCTCAGAACAGTCTGAGACGGTTGCTAAGAAACAGCTCTTCGGTAGTAGTGTGTGTGTGTAAGTGTGTGTGGGAGGTTTTTATTGTATACAGTATTAATATATATATATATATATATATGTGTGTGTGTGTGTGTGTGTGTGTGTGTGTTAGTGAGAGAATTATGCAAAAATACTGCACATGTACATATACGGCATAAAAACAAAAGGAAACTGACAATAGTTTATGCCTCAAACTCTGCGGCTAACACAAACACACACGCACGCACACACACACACACACACACACACACACACACACTAACAATGTGTACTGTCAGGGAGAATTTAATGACTGCTATACTTCAGTCTGTGTGTTCCTCTTCTTTTCACTCTGCCAGGGCTTCACAGGTCAGAAATACAACCTATAGGAACCAGCAGGTACAGTATTCCCACAGCTCATATTATGCCAGAATATAGAGTGCATTAGCCTGAAGTGTTTTCCAAACTTCAGCTCCAGATTCTGTTTGGATGAGCCTGATTTGTAATCATCTGAAAATAAATACAAGACAGAGGAAATCCCCAGACGAAATTCAAGAGTTTTTAGCCAAGGTTTTGGAAAGTAATTATTATGTACACCTGTGCAGTTTTGACACATAAATATACCAAAGGCTGTACACACACTTTTAGTAAAGCTGCACTATTTAATAGAGCATTAAAAGGCTAATTTATGCTCTATGTTAAAGATGCAGATGGATACAGATGCATGTTTGTAGACTAGAGAATAATTTTTAAAAAGTGACGTAACTTTTCAAAGAACTACTGTGTGTGTTAGTGGAAAACTACCGACATATCTATGACAATTAGCCTCATCAATATCAACATTAGTATCATATTAGTAAAACCTTATCTGTCGTCACTGTACTTGCTCTTTTTGATTGTGTTTTTATTGTTAATTTTCTTCTTTCAAAAAACTTTACTCTTTTTGGGTTTTTTTCAGGTTTTGTTGGCCAGTATGTTAATAAACAAGTGGTGCCCTCCAGTGGATCAATTGACAAACGCTCATTCCAATGCAATGGACACACGGAAGAATGATGGCAGTGAAGCCTGACAGTTTTAGAATTGGACCAACGTACGTAAAACATAAATGAGCCTTAATGGCTGCAGTGTAAGAAGGTCCTGGGTTTGATTCTGACACTAGACCTTTGTGTGTGAAGTTTGCATGTTCTCCGTGTGTGTTTGCGTGGGTTCTTTCCATGTACTTCCTCCCATCATCCAAAGACATGCACCAATAAGTTAATTAATTAAGGTAAAAAATAATCTTAGGCGTGACAGTAGTTGCTCTGTGTTGGCACTACAGTGTACCACATCTTCATCTATAGGTAGCTGGTAAGATGATTGACAATGATTTCTTTCAGCTTTCTTCCCTTTCGGGGTCACCACAGTGAATCACCTTGGCATGTTGATTTTGCAGAGGTTTCTTTTTTTTTCCCATGTTGGACACCCTTCCTGACACAACTGGGCTTGGACCTCCTTGTGGATATTGGGGTGTATCATGTGAAGATCCTTTCCCAAGGGATCACCTGGGTCTTGAACCTGCCATCTTCTGCTCCAAAATCAGTAGCTTTAACCACTGACCTACCCAAACAACATCTGTGTTAAATGTCATTGAAATGATGATACTTATACTGACCCTTATGTTAAACTAACACCACACACATCCATACCCGAAGAGTATTTAAAGAAGCTATTTTCCAAGTTGGGGTTTTTGGACCCTGCACCCAACTCCTTCCACTCTCATCTGTATTATTTTCACCCACATGCACATGACCTTTTATGGACGGCTATGGCTCAGTTGATAGAGTGGGTCATCCATGACTGAAGGGTTAGCAGTTTGAATCCTGCCTCTGACAGTCCACATGTCAAAGTGTCCTAGGGCAAGACACCGAACCCTAAATTGCTTCCAGTATGGCCTGACAGTGTCCCACATGGTGGTAGATGCCTACTTGTATATGAGTGTATGGGTGAATGTGATGCTGTGTAAAGCACTTTGGGCACTGGAAAAGTGCTACATAAGGACAGACCATCTGGTACTGTTTGCCCTTTAGTCAGAAAATTAGTTTTAGTTGATAAATCTGACCCTAACCCTAACCCTTTTCTGACTCCTGACAATAAGACACTTCACCTTTTATCCACATGTAAATGCAGCTTTAGGTCTCTTGGAAAATCCCCGAGCAGAAATATTTAGAAGCTAAATATTAGTATTAACACAGGGACAGATAAAGGATTCTGACCCCTACTTTTTGTACAGATGCATCTGTGTTTTCAATGGGATGAGATGATCTGATCTGAATTTGGTTCTGACTGTGACCGATGGGTAATACGAGGACACTTTTGCACCTACTTTGTGAATTTTGGACTATTTTTTGGGTGCTATAAATATACTGTGTACAGATCAATAAACATTACAGTATATATTGTATATATACTGAAATCCAATAAACATGTTATAGGCATAAATAGGCATATACATAAAATTTGACGTATCTTCTAGTTATGGAGCTAGATCCTGAAGAAAACCACCATTACGGAAATGTCGATTTTCACGAATAACTATTCAACAAATAATATCAGTGTAATTCTAATTGCAAAGGGTATGTTTCCAGTGTCAAGAATCTAATAAAA
>JAPSES010074330.1:0-10506 GCA_029822895.1 Maxillicosta whitleyi
AAAATGTTAATTTTAATCAAACACATACTTAGAAATGGTAAAATCAGTGGCAGTCATACTTTTGGAATGGTCTGATTGTTTTTCTAGAGCTCTATCTATCTATCTATGAAGAGGCCGCGACGATATATCCCTGTATCACACCCCTATTCTTTATTCTATTCTATTCTATTCTTTTCTGTACTTTAACTACGTTGGAGCAACTGTAACACACAAACATCCCACCTGGGAATTAATAAAGTATTTGTGATTCTGATAACAGTTTGTTATGTATGAAAAGCTGCTAGCATACATTTAGCATTAGGATGCTAGAGCTATGCTATGCTAAAGCCCACTTTGGAAATTAAAAGTGACTTATTTTTTCCCCGCTATGGGTCCATTCATAATTTTAATATAAATAAGCAGAACATTATCAGATATCTGGATCCTGTGGGTAAACTACAACCTGTTAAAATATTAATGTAGAAAAAGTCCTTCATACAAATGTGACAAAATGTCTTCCTTTGCATGCATACTATATAATTTGTAAGACGTTACTTTATTTTTATAGTCAGCTTTAGTACTCATTTATAATTTACTGCACTGCTCTCATTGTTTTCAGATTCCAGCTCAAACTCATCAGACTGAAACTGAACCACATGCCCTAAAGTGTTCAGATGAGCTCCTTCAGCAAAATTACTAACACACATGAAAGCACTTCACTACAAATAAAAGTTGTGCATTCAACAGGTTTAAGCTCAGATGTACAGTATTCATATTCATCATGGTGTAAAGATGTTCCTGCCAGTGTTTCACTATTTTATTCATATTCATGTTACATTTGGACAGTTTCAACACGTGAACAAAAAAAAAACATTTTACATTCCAAAACATTTGACCTATGTCTTATTCAGGATCGCATATGAAAAGGTCCTGGAGGACTAGATTAGTGCTTATGATTTGTGCTGAAAAAAAAGGAATTAATAATTTCTGATTTTGCCTGCAGTGTGAATGTTGTCTGATAGGATGAACAGAGTACATGTGGTAGAGGGGAAAGATCCAGAGGATGATACAATAACAGACAGAACTGAATTATTGTTTGGAAACTAACCTGTGGCATGTGTGCAGACAAAAAAGCCCTCTTAGTTATGTGTAAATCTTTATTCTACTTTACCATGTGACAAACAAATGTCCTATAAATGAATCTACTTATAGAAGACTGATGCTCTTACATTCACTGTAATGAAATAGATTGAAAAGCACAACTTTATATGGAAGCTTGATGTGTTATGGCAGTTTTTTTGTTTCAATTGAAAGGGAATGTTTGACTAAAGGACAAAGCATCTCCACCAACACTGAACTGACCTGCAGAGCTTTGACCACAGCAGGGAAGGAAATGCAAATCCAGGTTAATTCACAGGATTAAATGTGTCCTTCAGTGTCAGAACGGTACCATGTAAACTCACTATTATCACTTGCTCTAAACCATTTAAATGGTTCTTTGAGGAAGCAGAAAGCCTGTGGAGTCCCATCAGCTCTGTGATAAAGAATAAAAGACAGGACTGTGATACAGAAGGAAGTTAAAAATCATGTAGGATGTTCACAGTGTGCCTGTAACAGAGATGGATTAAACAACAAACACACAGTTTACTGCAAGATTTTAAAGTTTAATTCTTGAACAGATTTTCTAAACATTGCTTCCAAAGAGAAGAATTGAACAGTTCTTTAAATCATAGTAAACCTACAGAGAGAGATTTGAGTTTGGCAAACTGAGAACAGGAACCGAAAGACTGATTCACTGAGGAGGAATTAAAAATGCACGAACAATAACGACACAAACAACGGAATACAGTGAAAATATCCATTCAAGGAAAAGAACAAAAAGATCACAGTTACAGCAGTTGACAGACGTTAGCGTAGGAAACTGTCATGATCCAAGCTGAATTTTGTCAAAATCCAAAAATGGTCATTAAAGAGAGGGAGAAATAAACGAGAGAGAAAGTAAAAACTCTATGCAGAGGTAGAGTTCAGTGCACAAGGCTATAACACACACTTAGTAACCAGTCAAAAGGACACTACAGGCCTTTGCTGTCGTAATTACGTTTCCCACCTCAGGACTTCTCATAGTTCTTCTTCATCATCATCATCATCATCATCATCATCATCATCTGGGATTGAAACACCAGACACACGTACAATAAATAGAATATACAATCTTTGAATACCTAGAACAGGTTGAACTCCAGTAATGTTACTTTCCTCGATACATTTTGTCACACTTAGTTTTCACTCACAGCACCAAGAGGAACAGCCGCCACCCATGACACTGTTGTTCAGATGGAGGCGGGTTTGGGCCAGAGTGACTCCACAAACACCACGGTTCCACTTTGGTTCAGCCCTGTCCCTTAACACCTGCTCCTCAGGGCTACAAATCACTCTGACTGATTGGAAACACTACTCAAATCACTGACGTGGAAGTCACAGGTTTGATAAATACACTGTAAAACAGGGAATGTGGGTTATAACATGGATTTGGACTTTTTTCAAATTCATGTTTGTCATGTCTTTTTTCATAAATTTCCAGATTGAGTCATTGAATTTAATGACAGTTATGAAAAATGTTAGACATGTTGGTCATCATAAGGCAAACACACTATGAACTTTACTGTATAAAAGCATTAATTTACACATTAACTGAAACCAATTATTCTCTTTACGGGTCCTATATCTGTAAGAAAAAAAAAAACAGGAGATGCCTATGACAGTTATGTCCAGTAAATGCATAAATCAAATAAAACCAGTTAAAATGAAGGAGAGTTCACAGAAAAGGGTAAAAAAAAAAAATGTTAAAAATGATAACAAGCCATAAAATAAGCATGAATTGATTGTATTGTCTATAAATCATGTACAGTTTGTAACATATAGAAAGTTGGCATTCTCTGCAAAAAATTGTAACAAGAAAAAAATCTCAAGTGGTGTCTCCCATTTATATTCAATATTTCACCTTTTCTCTGTACTTGATTTGTCATATTTACCTCCCTCATGTACAGTAAAATCTGATCTATTATAAATATTTTAACATTATTCTGTTTAGTTTTTCTTTGTTTTTTACAGTAAGACATCCGCAGTGGTGCCGTATTTACACTGTACAGAGACAATTTAGCAAAAATTATACAATCTATCTTTTTGTAAGCAGTGGTTCAATCATCACATAATCCTTCTTTTCATTCATTTAGGTCCACTCTAGAACAGAACCACTGAAGAATCATGCCTTTAGTGGTTTCTAAATGTCAATATTCCATTTGTGCTGTTTCTTTATAAGCTGGAAGAACTGTATATAAAATGTTAAAGAAAAAAAATACTTGATTTGTTTGTTCTATTTCTCCAGAAGAAAAAGGGGGAGAAGTGTTAGACTAGCTTATTACAGGCACCACAGGTCCGGACAATGGCAGTGAGTAAAGTACAACCAAACTCTACAGAATATCTCACATCTGACCCAGCGCTTCAGTGGACCTCCATGTCTTCCAGTCTGCCTTCTCCCTTGTAAAAACAGTCCCCTTCTGCATGCTTCACTGAATCAGAAGAATAAAGCGATGCTTGAGTATTGCTTTGAGTTGAACACCAGCTGTATGTGAGACAGCTGGGTTGTAGAAAGTGAGACTGGAAGTTTCAGAGGGTGAGTTCTGAGGTCCGTCAACAGGTGAGGAGAGTGCCCAGAGCCAAACACTGCCTCCTTATGTTTACTGAGTGACACCTCCAGCTGATGGCTACTAGTGGAATATTTGATGATATGTCAGTCAAAATGTATCGACACTCCAGCTGACAGTGGAATGTCTGTGGAGCTGTGGGTGGGAATGCACGTGAACAGATAAAACACCCAAAGGAAAACACAAACAAACTGAGGACCTTTAAAATGTTAGATGCGTTTGTAAGCGCTCAGAAAATCAGCTCATGCTTCAGCCACAAAACTGACGGAGCCACAGGATCTAAATGAAAGGAATGTACACAGCCATGTGTTGTGTTTCACATTAAGCTTGATCCTTGTGTCTTTTCCCATCTTCAGTCTTCTGTACTGGTAATCGGATGCGGGTTCGGCTTCCGTCCTTCATGCTTTCAGTCAGACTGCAGTTTGGTTCAGTTCAGCTCGGTTTGGTTCAGCACAGGCAGCCAGTGGGACATCTTTTATGTACAGAGAGGGTGCAACCACCCTGGTCAAAGTGCCAGATTGTGTGTGTGTGTGTGTGTGTCCAGACAGACCCACTGCTGCCCACCTGGTTCTCCCTGTTGCCAGGCAGAAATCCCATGTGTCTATGGCAGACAGGTCTATCTCTTCCTGTGCTCTGTATACACCTGTCATCCTCTCAGGCCAGTGTTAGGAAATGATGGCCGGACACCACCGCACCACTGTCAGGTTGTCTGCGCTCACCGACCGCTTCTTGGCTAATTTCCTCAAGTCCTTGTATTTGTCATCACACAACCTGGAGATTGCCTGTAAATTAAGACAATTTTGACAGTTAAAATGAGTAGTTTTGGCTATATATACATACCTCAAATTATACCTATCCTTAAAGCTGCAGTGTTTAATGATTATACTTCAATATATTGTAATTTAGGGATAATGAGGAGACATCTGCCTCAGCCCCTTGCATGTACTGTCAAATTGTAGAAAATCCCTGTGGCACCTTCGTTTTATCAAATCACAACCGTTTTCAGACAGGTAGGAGCATCAGATGTGACTTGGATGTTACTGTTCAACTATGTCTTGACAGAGAAACGTGAAAGAGTGGCTTCACTTTTTTGGTTTGACATCAAGTCACAGGTACTTATATTATCTCTTCTGATACAGACTGAACTATAAAAGGAAGGTGAATTTCCCTTGAATCCCCTCGTTCAGCTTCAACAGTACCAATGGTGATGTAAACTTAACAACGCATCATGATAAAATGTTTAATTTCAGGATGATTGTGACACTCTGAGCTGATATCAATACCTACATTTCTAATCACAGTTTAGCTAACAGGCCATGCTCACACCAATGTTGCTGTTTTCCTGGATTTTGAAAAAACTTGTTAAACTTTGCCTATAAATCTTCATAATAAGCAAAGTCATTTTGGTCCCTTTCATCATCTTCAAAAGACCATAAATTGAATTACACTGTTTTAGGAAACACATTTTAATCTAATACAGATAAACATTAACCCTGGCCGTCTGTGAAATGACGTCTAATTTGCAGAGTCAATGTCAACAATGACCATCACCAATGTTAAGGCCTACGTACTATGTCTGCACAGCTGTGGTCACAGTTCAATACTGATGTCTTTAATGGCATATTTAACGCACAGGAGACAAAAGAATGGAAACCCAAAGATGGATCATGACTGTGTGCTTGTAGTTGGATCATATTCACGAACTCTTACAACTCTCCAGAAGAAGTGGGAATGCAGTGGGTAAATGATGTGTGTTAAACCATTGGCTTTACTGTGATTATACTGGATTATATCACCATCATCTGTCATCATGACTACTACACCTATAGGCTTAAATACAGTAGAACTGACCGGCTCTTGTTGATACGTTCTAGTCAAAACTGCATGATGCAGCTTTGTGTGACATATATGACATGTTATGTATCATATGACTTGTCTCTGCACAGGCAGGAGTACACAGGGTTTATTTCAGGTTTTCAAACTCTCTTATGCACTTTTGTAGTGGTTTAAATTTCATCCATTTCAGTAAAACACATTTTGTTGTTATTGCAATTGATAAAGTGATGATTTTATTGACTAATCCTGTCCTGTAACATCATGAAATTAAAGGTTTTGGCTTCCAAGTGATATATATTTTTTTTAGTTCTGGCCTCATTTTAGCCCAAACATCTGTCTTAAAGGCCACTGCACATTAAAGAGGCTAATTTTGGGGTAAGCCAGTGTCAATGACATCCTGAACTGTAACCATTAATTATGACTGTATGCTGCTCACTTCTAATTTCTGGGCCTTTTCCCTGCTGAGTGGTTCCAGTGGGAAGCTGAGGTTGTTTGCTTCAGCCAGGGAGCGCAGGTCGAAGTAATACTTGGCGTAAACGCTGGATGGCACGTTGATGTTGAACTGCAGCAGCTCCAGGAACTGACGCTCCAGCTCATTCCTTCATCAGAAAGACAGAATGAGGAGAATTGACTTAATATAATGAAAACCACATAGTTCAACCTGGACTGAAATAAAACAAATGTGTTACATCATTTCATTTGTCCCACATGAGACCGTCCTGGTAATCCATCAGCAGACGGGGACTTTCATTTTCATTCACAGTACCAATGATCACATGCACTACGCAGATCCCACCAAACGTAAGCCTTTCCTCACACTGGAAAAGAAAAGCAGTCTAAGGAGCAGGGCAATAATAATCTGCCAGCCCGGTGATGCTTTTGTCCTGAGCTGCCTGTTTGACAGCTCTGTGATCCCTCAGCCTCATTCCAGTTGCTTTCATCCTACACTTCTGTCAGTTCACTCTACCTGCCTAAGAAGCACTATCCATCTCCCTTTCTCTAGCTTTTGTTTAACACCCACGCACGTTTACAGGCAAGCAGCAACAGACGGGCTAAATTTAGACTCTTTTGTAGCCAAACTCTGCCTAATAATACTGTTGGGTTTTTATCTCTCCGTGGCACTCATTCAGCTATTTTCATGCATTTCTTCTTGTCGTTCTCTTCTACCCACAGTTCCCTGGGGTTCTTCTACAGTCAGGCCTGTGTGGACCTTAAATGTCCAAACACTGGTAAATTGCCATTCAGAGGCACAGCTAATCTGCATTCTGGGCTCCTCCTGCTGCAAACAGTCTCCAACAGGTGGATTACAGTCATGGCTGTGTGAATCTGAGCCCAAGGGCAAAAATATACAGCCACTGGTGCAGAAAAGCATGAATGCAGCAGAGGTCAGAGGTAGTAGCAGTGGCAACATGTCTGCAGCATCATGTTCCCTCAGAGTTGTCCAGCCAAGATTCCAGTGGATTATGAGATGGGCATGATATACATGTTCAGATGCATCCGACAGTACATCGCACTGTTGTCATGCATTAAAAATGGAGTAGATTATTGGACTGGAAAAAAAAATCTAATATCTGCAATAATACATGATCACATGTGTACCGGTACCCATTCAGAACTAAACTGTGTTGACCATGATCCATTGATATTTCAGCATTTTATTCTCTGACTTTAGGTTATTAGTCCTGCCTGGCAGACAAAACTCAGGAAACGAGTAGTACAATCAAGAAAAATAATTGAGTATTTAATCTTGCATCTGGACACCTACTACTACCTACACCTACTATTATGAAGACAACTACAGTTTTGTACTCATTTATACAAACTAGTTAATCCAGTTGCAGTGTACTTAAATAGTCAAAAAAGTCATATTGAATATTTCAATGTCTCATATATTTATGCATCCGTTTTTTGCCAAGATCCTGTACTGTAGGCACTAGGCATGATGGGTAATCCCTTCATCTTACCCTGATGCACCCGTCAGTCTGGATCAGGATCAATCTGGACTAATCAGATCACATGATCTCATTGAAACACAGTCCAGTCTTTATGCTCCCCTAATCAAACTGATGGTTGTTTCAGAAATGAGAAGCTCTTCACTGAATCAGTTCAAGTAATTATCCAACAAATAATTTGAACTATGAGTTCAAAACTATGGAACGATCTGCCTCTCCATATCAGACACTCCTCTTTGTCTGGTTTTAAAGTTCCTTCTAAAACCTATCTTTTATCCTTGGATTTTGGAACCATATGAGATGTCTGAATGGATTCTTATTTCTATTTTATTCTTTTATTTGGTATTGGTTTATTGTTCACATTGTTTTGGTGTTTTTAAACTGTACAGCTTTTTATGTTTTTTTAAATTTATTTCCTGCATTTTGTTGTTTTATTTAGGTTTTATTTAATCTTCTGTACAGCACTGTTTTTTGTATTGTTGCTCTATGTCTTTTAATCTATTTTTGTATTTTAATCTTTTATTTTGGTTTTAATTATTCTTCTGTTCAGCACTTTGGTCCACTGTGGTTGTTTTAAAGTGCTTCATAAATAAAGCTGGATTGTATTGGAATAGTCTTTCAGTGAAGACCGTTTGGTGACACACTGAAGCAGACCAGTAAAAAGCATTGTGCTGTTTCGTTCTCACCTGACCTGTGACTGACCTAACCCTAATAAGTTCATTCTTGAGTGTCACTGCATTCTTGAGAACTGGACAGGTGTATGGATTGATGACCTGAAAACATAATTCCACATAATGGTGTAGCTGTTGCTGGTTTTGGGGCATAAAGACAGACAGATCTGAAGGCACCAGATGGACAATCATTTCCACAAGGAAACATTAAGATGATTAAAAAGCTATGTTTCTCCTCTGCATTAGGGGTCAATTTCAATTCAATTCAATTCAATTTTATTTATAGAGCCCTATATCACAACAAGGTTATCTCACAGGGCTTTACAGTTCCTCTGTTAGGAGCCGAAAGCTGAGTCAAAGTTCTTAAGTGTATATTATTTTTTTCATTTGCCAAATTGAATTAAATACATTTTTAGAGTAGAATGAAAGATGGAAGAAGAGGAAGAAAGAAAGGTCCTGAAAAAAATGAAAATACATTGTGTGCACCTTCTAACACAGTCTACAAATGCACTTCCTGTCAACACAGTTCCATGTTTAGAGTGTGTTTAGGATACGTTTCTGGTGACTCACATGTCCTCCACTGTGATATCCTTGAGAATTTGGCAGTAGTCAACGTTCCAGACCGCCTGGTCGTCCCAAACTTTGGATGCCAGGAGGATAGCTCCAAGCACGATACGTTTCCAGTTGGCAGGACAAATGTCAATCTCAGCATAGGTCAGAAGTCTCTCCAGATATACCTGTGATAACAAAATGTGATACATGTATATTTATGTCAGAAGTGTCCCTGGTGTTAGCACATCCTCACTGCTGCTGTTCTAAGCCCTGCCTGCCGTCACCTGCTAAGTTTGTTTGGTGCTTTAGTGCATTTGCAGTCTCCTGCCTACACCTCCTCCAGGTAAAACAATAATAAGATGTCAGGCAGCAGCTGATGAAACCCAGCTTCCCTGGAGCCTGCTCATAAAATATCCATGCCGATCGAAGTGCTCCATCCTCCTGCAGGTTTCATGTCTCTGTCTACAGTATCTGCAGTTGCCATATTTTTCAGATTCCAGTGCAGACTAAGCCCACAGGCACATTTTCTTTCCATGCTGAAACACGTGTACAGAAGCTGAAGTGGCCTTCATATGTATTGATCTTTATTTAGTTTGAATCTAGGAGAGCACAGGTTTCATTAGTGGTTGGTTATATGGTTCTTTGAAGACATCTAATATTTAGCTTGTAATATGGAACAACATTTTTCCACTTACATGAATACAAATAACCTCAGAAATAATGTGTTGCACAGTAAAATACTGAGTCATCCCCATATTGTTGATTCATAAATAGGCATAAGGAGTCTTTAAAGAGTCACACTGCAATAGTTCTGGCTTGATTTTATCTTTTGGTTTAGTTTTCTGTGTGATTTTGACAGCTATTATTTTGTATTTTCTATAAATGCATTTTGGTTTTTGTCGTTTTCTTACCAGCAGATTTTTAATATGGTGCAATCTAAAAGAAAACAATAAATTACATCCTTGCAGCAAGTGCAGACTATATTTTTCCTTTTCCATGAATAAAATGTACTGTACCCTCCAGACAGCTGCAGCAGGAGTCCTGAAACCTGTCATCCAAATCTGTTCAAACTTTTTGGCACAAATGCAAATGTAGTTTCATTATGAGAATCCTTTAAGAACAGAAAGCCAACCATAAACTAAGAGGTGATCATTACTACTGAGTTATGGGACAGTGACATTTGCTTGTGGACTAGACAAATACAGATGCAAAAGGAAGTGAAATGAAAATATCTCTTCCTTTTATTCTGTGGTCTCAGGTGTGTAACTGGACAGGTCAGGCTGGGCTGTATGCCTGTGGACCAAGCAAACCCATCTGTTATGGCCCAAAGCCTGCCAACAGACACAACTTATTAAGTCATCTGGTGATGGGCTGCAAATACTGAAGAAAAGCCACATCAGATGAGAGCCAGAGCCCAGTAAAATAAAAGCAGCACAAGACAAACCTTTACAAACAAATACAACAAAGAATCCAAAAGTCCTATGCCACCAGAATATTTATTGATTTATTTGCTGATATTTCAGAGCAATACAAAGCTTAAGAAGTTACAGTCTTTATATATTTATGTTAGAAGGGTAGGATAATGTGGGTCAGAAGTGTGCTGAGGTCTGGGGCGGAAAACTGGAGAGTGGGAGTGAATGAATTAAGAAAACTGGTTTAAACAGAGAGAAAGATGGAGAGGGTGATGGGCGGAGTTATGTTGAAGGACAGGGGTACTAATGGGAGGTTACACGGAGGGGGGTGTAGAGTGGATGGAGGTGTGGTTAAGGAGGCAGAGGGGGGGTGTAGAGTGGATGGAGGTGTGGTTAAGGA
>JAPSES010074331.1:0-10505 GCA_029822895.1 Maxillicosta whitleyi
GTGCACATACAGACCAGTATGATCTGAGTTGTTCTGAACAAGTCAAATATTATTATTATTATAACATTTAAATAATGACAATCCCAACTCACCTCTTGGCCCCTCCCTCTTACCCCTACCTCTCCATTCATGTGACGGGGTAGTGCTGTCCCCATTCTCAATGAGGTGGGAGGGGGGCTGTTTGACCCTCGAAACAAGAGAAACGTCCCATAATTCTGTTCGAATTATCTGTAAAATGCGGCAGTGGTGAAAGAAACACACAAATCTACGTATTTTCTTAAATTATTTTCTTAAAGTATTAAAGTATCTTAACAGTTTCTTAAAGTATTTTCTTAATTAATCATTTCATCAACCATTTCATGCCGTTTCAATGCGTTACAGATATTTCTGCAGTTTATCGTTGATAGCTGCAAAAAAAAGATTCCCAAAGCAGACGGAACAGAGACGGTAACAGCTGCTGACGGTGTGGAGAATATTTTCGGAAACAAAGTTATCGCATCTGTTTGTCGCGGCATCGATGACGTAACAGGTCTGGAAGGGTTGTCCCCTTTCATAGAATGTTTCAACCTCTAACCCTGGCAGCTCTGTTTTAAGGGGTAGGGCCAAGTGCAAGGGCTAAAGGGTAGTGGGAGGGGTAAGGGGGAGGGGCCAAGAGGTGAATTGGGCACAAATATTTCACCTTTTTTTGTTTTAGTGTAAAAAAAAAAAGAAAAAGTTAAATTGCATAATGAAAATATTCATACAAATTTCCAAATATTTATTGAAAACTCTGCTTCCAGTAGTAAAAAAAAGATGAAAACAAAAATGTAAGTTTATTGTGAAGGTCACAATAAGATTACAGATGAAAACATGTTTCTCAAAAGGTGGACGTTACTAATACAACCAATACCACAATTCTAGTCAGTTCCCCTCTTTGTTTTGTTTTTCTTTGTCTCTTTTCTTTTCTTCTATGGTTTTTTTTTTCTTTTTTGTTAAGCTTTGTATGTCGATGAGAACTACCTGTTATGAAAACAAGAAAACATAAATAACTTCATAGTTTGTCAAAAACTCGTTTCAAATTATTCATTAATAAAATGACCAATTGGAAAAACAAAATAGTCCTTGTTGACAAATAATAACCATAAATGTCCATATTTAGTGCGTCCACCTTTGGTGCAGATAACAGTTTACATTCTTGCTGCCGTTGTTTTTATGTAGTTTTACACAGGAATGAAACATAATAACTTTAATTGTACAACTTCATTAAAAAAAATAGTAATTTTCTGCTGCATTTCCCTTTGCATTTTTGGAAAACATTAAACTAAGTTAAGCAGCAATAGTTATATTTTTGCATTAAAGATATGATTTTGATTAAAAAAAAAGATCTTGCATATACTGGTGGATTAACCATTATAGAAACATAAAAATATATTCAGGTAAAACAGAAATACTGTTAAATTATGGCAGCAGTGAAAACACCTTAAACTGTGTGGAGGTGGGAGACTATATTTGTTAAAGACTGTGTGTTATTTAAGTATGAGATACTGACTGTTAATCACAAAGACCTTAAAAAGTCCTTAAATAAAAAAACAAAAACACATGAAATTGAGAAACTGTGAAGGAAATGAAACTGTACTTCCTATATATGTCCTAAATGTTTGTTGGATGTGTGCATGCATGTGTGTGTTAAATAAAAAAATAAGTAAAAAATAAATAAAGAAATAAAGAAAATATTCATACCTTTAATCTAAACATACACAAGTAAAAGTAAAACAAAAAAAAAAGATGTTAGTAATGACATAAAAATACTTAGTTACATTCCACCACTGCCTGGATGTCTGTGTCAAGTTCAGGATTTTAACCATATGTGTATATATATATATATATATATATATATATAAATAATTATTCATGTTTTATTTCATATATTACTGGAAAAAATGCATCTTTTCTTATGAGCAAGTATAATTTTTAAACAATCTGTTGAGGATATTTCCTGAAAACTGGGACTATTACACCGACATAATTCCACATTGACCACTTAGTTGCGATAATGACAGCTTATATCTGTGTATTTCATTCATTACGATGACTGTCTGTGTTTTCGCCGACTTGCGCCTTGAATTTGCATGTGTTTATGTGAAGAACTGGAGCGGAATGAGACGCCGGCATTAGTATGCATGAGACTCATTAAAAATGCACTCATCAAGTCTACTTTTTTATTTGGATTCCCTTTGCAGTAGTACAAATCACTGGTAATCAACTGTGGTGACATTTTCCAGCAATTATAAGCAGGCTGTCCATGTTTTCAGCCGGAGACGGATCACTACATTTGCCCCCGAGTGCCACTGTGACAATATATCTATCACTCCCATGAGAGATAAAGACGTTTTTGCATGAAAAAGACAGAAGTGACTGGGTTTACATTTTGGATAGACTCATTTTACCCAAGAACCGTCTTAGAAATTCACTGGCGTTTTCCAATCAAATGTCCGTCAAAACTACCAAAACACTAGCCTGGGCCCATTCCGTTTCGTCACCCGCCCGTGGCTTCCACACGGTCTGGCAATTCGTACTATTCACAGCTTTCGGGTCTCCGGCAGAATCGGGAACTCCGCCCTATTTTTCGGGAGCCAATCAACGTTCAGCATCTCCAACGGCTCTAGGTAGAGGCGTGTTGACGTAAGTGACGCAGTAGAACAGAGACCGGAACCCATTCAGTGTAAGCATGGAGCAACGGCTAGCTGTTAGCGTAGCCATAGATGCGGTGTTGAAACAGTTCAACTGAAAAATATATTTGAAAATAGAGCAAAGAGCATCGCTGGAGGCAGTTATCGGAAGGAGGGATGTTTTGGCTTTGGTATAAGTATTATCTACCAGCTAGCCCCGGTAGTGGCTAGCTCCTTCAAGCTGTTTTCGTCGCTTAACATACATCAGAGGAAAGCGCTATGTGATTAGTTTAAGCTTCGACAACGCCTTTTCTGGCTTCGACCAATAGCAGACTGAGACTTTTGACGGAGGCGGGTACTTCAAATTTGAACCACGTCCTTTTTTTTATATTTGAGAACCAGGCTTTGTCAATATGCTTGGCCAGACCCAATACCAGCATTGGAATTGGAATGTCGTGACAACCAGGCTACCAAAACACTGCAGCTACCGTATTTTCCGGATTATAAGTCCGGATATAAGTTTTTTCTTTTCTTATCTAAGAAATCTACGAAATCCGAGAGCAGGAAAACAGCTGCAAAACAAAGCATCAGAATAAAACATTCTTAAAGAGCCGGTCCTGCTGTTAGTAATCAGAATCACCGCTGACTTTGTTTGCGGAAGGGTGCCAGTTTGAATCCCAGGTGGGCCTTTTTGCGCTGTACACGTCTATACCGTGTAAGTTGCTTTGGATAAAAGCATCAGTGAAATGTAATGTAACGTCATGGAATCAAACCCAGAATAAATCAGAAACTTCTCACCAAGAATCGCCGCGCATCGTCACGAACGCGCCCTTCACGTATGCGCGACTGTGTCCATTTACTCCTTCACTGTATTGAGCCGCTGCTCTTTTTCGCATTAAAAACACTCTTGACGAGATGCGGTGTAACAGACTTCAGTCGACACACAGACTTTAGCTCTCAGCGTGCGGTCCTGTCACTGTATTTCTTCTTCGCTAATGAAAGAACACTTCAGTAGTTAGATGAAGGGGGAAAAAAAAAGAATAGTAAAAAAAAAAAAAATAGAGGGCTCCCTCGGTGTTGAGTTCTACATTAAAAGCTACTTTCCTTTGTGATACGAGTACAATGACTCCAGTTTATAAGTATTATTGCCGTGGTGGTTTGGGAAGCCTTTAGCACAATACAGTACGTCTTCTGTAACACACTGTACGGACAAACGTGTCCCACAGGCCGACGCTCCAAATTAGAATATTTTCAGGGTCTGTCTGGTTTTTTTGGTCGTTGGTTGTATTACCTGCTTTGATATTGGGACGTCGCCTCCTTCCACCAGTGCTCAGTATGGGAACAGTGCCGACAGACCTCTGGGACACCACAAAGGAAACTCATTACAGTCTTGGCTGTTTGGGAAATTCTGTGACAGAAGACGGAAATTTCACATATTAGACCAGCGGCTTTTCAATTGGAGGAAAATTGAAAAGCCGCTGTGATAATTAACTTCACAGTTAAAGTGATGGCGCTTTTAATGGCCGTTCAATTTAAAGTCCAATGTTCTATCGTTTTATGACCACGGACATCTTCCTGTGTTACTTTGAAATGATATTCCACATTGAAATATGTTTTTGTTCTGTATACTGAATCATAGGGTTCTATTGTGATGGAACGTACCAATGTTTATGTTAATATTTAGAATAAAAATGAGCGTTTTATGGGATTAAAATGGCTCAACACACAATGTAATGTAGCTACTATATAAATAGAATTGGAATCATACTACATAACTTTTTTTTTTTAATTAAAAAAATATTTTCAGTGTTCAAATATACATAATACAATTGTCTCATTTCCTAGTACATTTCTTTTTTTTTTTTAATATTATTTCTTCAACAGGGGGGCAACAGGTGTAAAAAGAACTTTAAAACAAAGTCTGTGTGCGGTAGAAATTCAATTAAATAAGTACGAATAGTGACAAATATGTGATACGCAAAAATAATAACTGAGAAAACAGAAAATAGGAAAGACAGAACGAATAAATAAATGGTTGAATAAACACAACCTCATCGTTTTTGAGTCATCCAAACCTTGCCAGGCTGACGCTGCCATAGTTTCAACTCCACATCTTGAAAATCTTAACAACAAAATAAACAGTTCTGCCCTGTGGTCTCACCTGTTTTGTGAAAACGATGCTCATTTTCCCACTGAAAACCATTATATCGACTCTTGATCAAAACAGTAAATTCACCTTGAGGAACTTGTGTTTGATCACGCAGTTTGTTTGCTAGATTGGATCTGAAGTGTCACACCGAAGTCGCACAAACTAACCAATCAAAACGGGTAAAAAAGTAAATTTGCTGTTTTTGTCAAAGGGATCGGCCCCTCGATGGAAAGAAAAACAACGGTTCCAGACCCTCATACGGCTCCGTACCGGTGCCTCGTTTTTCTGCACTGCTCTTCATTTTTCTTTTTCGCAGGGGATGTCACTGAACAACTCTTATCTCGCACGCCCACACCTTCTCCGTCCCTACTCAACACCCCCCCTCACACCCTTTTGTCAACTTTTTAGCACTTTTCACACTCATGTACCGGCTGGTGTCGGACACAAGTGACACCATGTCACTCTCAGATGGTCACCTGCTTCGACTCGGTCATGAAACCTTTCACGTTCATTTTCACAGATGGGGTGGGGGGGGAATCCTGATAGAATCCATTATTTTTAACACAGACTGTATCAGAGTTCCATGGGAATCTGTAGGCGTTCCAATGTGAGGTCATGAAATTGTGTAAATATGCATGTCACTTTTAATTGGTGCGTTATCTGTTTGCATTATAACCTTTCCACATGTATGTTCACACGTCAAATGCCACGTGGGGTAGGGTTACATGAACCGGAGAGCTTGGCATGAATTGACATGTGAACACATGGCGTTGAATAACACATGAAAGGATGAAAATGCGTACGTATAGCATAGCACGCCAAATGTTATAAGAAAAAAATGTATTAATATAGCAAAATTCATACACAGTTCGATTCACAGTGCTTTACACAAATAAAAAAAAACAGGTTAAAAACACAAAAGTCCCATTAAAACTATCAGTAAAACATAAATAATTATTTCAAATTAAAGTTTTTAATTTAAAAAAAAACAACTCATTATTTAACATTGTTAATGAGGCTTTTAGTTTGAAAACCTTACAGTGTGTGAGAGTGAGAGACAGAAAGAGAATACGTTTTTATCAGTTTTTTGTATTCTACAGGATTACAGGATCTTATCACACACACACACACACACACACACACAGTTGCTATGGACTCTGCATGGTTGCTAAGGAAAGAGTAACATGGCAGATGCAGCTGATGGCCACTAATGACCTGTGGAGCAGACATGAGTGCTCAGGTTAAATTATCTCTAAAACCACCTGTCAAACAAACCGCTGTCGGTACATAACTGCACATCCGATCTCCAAAATTCTTGCCTGTCAGTCTGTTGGAGAGTTGTGCAAACGTTTATGCCCAAAGGGCAGAGATGCTCTCCCTTACTGTGTGAGTGAGTGCGGGGGCCTTCACCTGTGGGCTCGGTCTTTAATAAAGTAAAAGAGCAGAGTGCAGATCGAACCCTTTCAGTTGTTCCGTGCACAGACGAACAGAACTGGACTTAAACACTGTCTGAGTACAGGTCTGAACACATATGAACAATCGAGGATGTTACAGTATTTGAGGTTAATTCAATCTAAAATGTGTCAGACTGACAAAATATGATCATAATAACCTGTAAATAATGAAAATGGCCAAATTTTTATTTATTTATTTTTTTAGTTTAGAGAAAGTCAAATTACACAAAAATACAGACTTTAACAACAAATGGGAATAACTTTTTAACAATCTTCTGCCTGTTACTGAATGTTTTGTGTATTTGTAGATCCTCTGTAAGTTATAATACACATGTATAAATAGTAAACTCGGCATAATTTAGTTAAAAGTGCACTTACTTTTTATATGAATTTTCAGATTGTTCATATTTGTTGATGGTATGTTCATGTACAGTACGAAATTTGACTTTTTTTCACTTAAAAACAGAGAAAACTTTGGAGTTTGATTATATTTATAAGTTCGTATTCTGTTATTTTTTTTAATTAACTTTCCAGTCCGGCCCATTTTAGATCATATTAGGCTGAATGTGGCTCCTGAACTAAACTGAGTTTGACCCCCCTGCTTTAGACGGACTCACAGAAAGTCAAAGTTTCAACCATAGTGTGTTACTTCAGGACATAAGATAGATATGACTTTGGAAATTTGAAATTTTCAGTGGGTTAGTGCAGTTACCATATTTGGTTCCGTAAGTGCCAAAAAAAAAAAAAAAAAAAATACAAGAAGTATATATAAACATGTAAACACCGTCATCTTCTACAACATTGTTTCACCAATAAAACCCATGGAGTTGGATCAATTAATGATATATTTTACTGAAAATGTCACTTTTTCTACAGTTTTGTCATTTTTATATAATAACCCTGAACTGAGCTTTTATGAACGTCTTCATGATTAGTGGTTTCCTGGTGGAACGGTCGACCTGAAGATATAGTGAATCCCTGAGTGTGAATGCCTTTAAAGGCCGATTTGAAAAGCATATGGAAGACTGCCCAGTTCTCTACCATTACACAGCACTAGACACAAGCTACTTCTGCCAAAAACGGCAATAAAATAGTGACATTGAAGCTGGGAATCAAATTGGAATGCACATGTAGAGCCAACTGAGCCTGTTCTATTCAATTCTGGTAAATTAATTTCAAGAAAATATCTGATTTATATTGATAAAATACAAAATACAGAAGATAATATTATACATAAATGGTGACAAATCATGTAAGAATAGATATAGAGTAAGTGACATAAAAGTACCACTGGGTCTTTATGGGTTAACTCTGAAAAGCTTTATTCTCACCAAAAATGTACTTTTACAGAAATTAAGGATTTTTAACTTTCATCCTCTTCCATTGCTGAATTATTTGTAGTTGCAAAGAGACTGTAATCAATGTCACCATAGTTTACGCGTTATTGTTCTGATGACCAGCTGTGCTGAAGGAAGGCGATGCCCACAGTGAAGATACAACACGCTAGCAGCCAAAACAAGCCAAGCTGTGCCGAATCGAGGCCCGTTGAGTTGATACCATTGGTGGCAAAGTGACATAAAGGGCCCGGGGGGTCATGAGAGTCTGTTGTGGTACTGTTTTATGCATGTGCGATATGTAATGCACTCCGGAAAACTGAGCCTAAAGGCCCTCTAAGCTTGGATACTGTTCATAAAACTGTATTTCTCAGTGGAACATCAGGACAGTGTATTCAACTTGATTATTTATTATGTCCTTCCCTATTTCAGTAAATCTCAGGTCGGCTTTTTATGCCATGGTTACTAATAACTTTGACTGTTATAACAGCAATTTTGAAGGTCATAATAGAGATTATTCCACTAGCCTCTGGCATACGGTCATAACCCAGAATTAATGGGCGGTTTCATAGTGTAATTGTTCTGATTATGATCTTGGCTGAATTAAAACCATCAGCTGATTGCCAGAGCCGTCATTACCTGTAGTGTACTCGGCGAGGCGACTCCATGTTGAATCTCATTTGATGAAGAGTCGCTGAACTTATGGTTTAGAAGTTTTTCCACAGTGGCAGATGAATGGAACCTCCATGGAAACTTTGATTTTATTGAACCAGTAATGAGTTCTCCGAAACATATTTAGAACCTCTTTGTAGTTTTTGTTTCTCATCGGTGTCGGTTTCTTTACACTTCACCAAATCATCTGTTCTCCTTCATGTTTGGTATTTAGGTGCAACCTGGCGTTGACTTTGTGCCTCATTTTCAAGGTGTCATGTTCAACACATTTTTACGTCGGATGATTACCCCTTCCTGACACAACCGGGCTTGGAACCGACACAATGGGATTTGCAACCCCTTGTGGCTATTGGGATGTATAGAGTAAAGATCCTTTCCCAAGGGGTCACCTGGGTCTCAAACCGGCTACCTTCCGCACCAAAGTCAATGGCATTAACCACTGAGCTACCCAGTCGCTCTTCACTGATAGGTTAATTGGTCAACCTAAAATTACCCATAGGTGTGAATGTGAGAGTGATTGATTGTTCATCCCCATTGTCCAGGGTGTACCCCCACCTTCATCCATTGGTACCTGGGATAGACTCCAGCCTAGTGAAGATAAAAAAGGTTCAGAAGATGAATGAATGAACCACTCTGAACCTCCCTATTTCGATCCACATTAATTATACACATTAGACAATGTTTGCAACCTATAGCACCATTAAGCTAATGTATCTTGCTTTGCAAATGAAAGATTAAAATATGGATGTGCTGCAATTATATGACATATTTTCTACCAGTAAAAATTATAGTGAGCTTCTGCTGCATCACTCTCATTATCTGCCAAAGTCCTTCTGCCAACCTGATAGTTTTAGATGTTTCTAACGTGTATTTTGGTTTGTTTTTGTAACTTTCCTCATCCTTTCCACAAAATACTATGACTTGAACTGAAACATCTTGGGGTATTTTTGTGACAAAGTAATAAGAGTTTCAGACTATTGCGCTTTAGTATTTGCACCTCAGCCGGGTGCCACTTTCTTTCCAAATTTAGATTTTCAGCCTGGGGAAAAAAAAAAAAAATGTCACTGAGCTGTAACCTTAGATGCCTAGAAGTCTCCAAATACTGTCTCAAAATACCACTACAAGACAATAAGAGTGAGTTTCTACACCCCACTGTGTGCACTTATGTATGCCAAAATGTGACTGTGACATAAAAACTAGCACAATGAGGCCCACTCTGGTTCCCTTCCCTCATCCAACAGGGCACTGTCTGGTCATAGTGAGACTGTTAACAAATAGTGAGAAACTGAAATGACTGCCCATGTGAGGGTTTGCAGAACAGGACTCAGACAGAGTCTCAAGGTTGTGAATCGTTATTAAAACACAAGGGAAGGAGAGAAGGGAAGTCGGAGCTGGTGTGGGAGTAGTGTAAGACTGTGGATCTGCTCAACATGATGCAGGAATGAGGGATGATCTTAACCCATAAAGACCCAAACAAACCGAAAGCATCGACTGATCTGAAATGTTTAACAGCTGTTGGTCCACTCATCCTATCAACATATTAAAACTACAGTAAAATGCAGTTCGGCATCATCAGATATGACCCATTTGGACATTCAGAGGCTCCGTAGTGTTTAATGGTTGAATGGGTTCCTCTTATGTACTTCATTCTAGCGTATTTAGCGCTAGTTTTGCATACTTTGCGCAATTAAGATGATAATGTGTTTTATTTTACATGTAAAAATATTTACAATTTCATCTGAAATTCATGATGACCACATGTTAAAATTGTGATGTCATTTATTTTAAGGTTAATATTACAATATGTTGAACACTGGTTGGGAAACATTGATCTAGATGAATGAATCTGCTATAAATGTAGGTGGAAACAGTATGAAACTCTACCAGATAACAGTTGCTTTTCCATTGACCCTCAAATATCACAAGTATAACTTGCTTATAAAAATTTTGCCATGTTTAGTCCTGACACTGGGCACCAGAACAAGACCAGTCCATGAGGTTCTGAGGGTCCAAGGTGGTTCATATGGGACCAACATGTCACAGATGTACCGTATTTTCCGGATTATGAGTCGCTCTGGAGTATAAGTCGCACCAGCCATAAAATGTATAATAACAAAGGAAAAGACATATATAAGTCGCACTGGAGTATAAGTCGCATTTTTTGGTAAATGTATTTGATAAAATCCAACATCAAGAACAGACATGTCATGTTGAAAGTCAATTATAAATAAAAATAGAATAGAGAACA
>JAPSES010074332.1:0-10504 GCA_029822895.1 Maxillicosta whitleyi
AAAAAATGAGACTTATAGTCCAGAAAATACGGTACAATTGTACTATAATAGATATGAACTCTACCTCAACAGAAGTTTGGACATTTTATGAACATGCTTTTTCTTTTCTTTTTGCCCTAACCCTACCTTTATTTAACTGTAAAAAGAAATAATTTTGATCAAACATACGACCCATAAACCGAACCAAAGGCCAAGTACAAAAAATGCACTGAACACATTAAAAGAAGAAGATTAGTTTTGATCATAATATTAGATTAGTTTCAGTTCCAGATGTCTGTTTGTAAATGTTTTGTCCAGATGTTGTGTTGCACATGTGTAAATGATAAAACGACTGTAGGTTTGTGATGCCTTTGTCACTTTTCTCCTCAGGCTGTTGTTTTATAACGTACTATACTCGCAAATCAGCCTTGGAGGCACAGAACGCTCTGCACAACATGAAGATTCTGCCGGGGGTAGGTGACCCACGTCTTATTTATCTGTGTTCGATGGTTCACGCGGAAGCTACAGGTCAAACAAGCTCTTATAGCATCGATACTATTGATCAGGGAAAAGCTGATCACCACCCCTTCATCTAAAATCAACTTCAATTAAATCTTTCCTTTTTTCAGGTAAAAAACCTGGTAAATTATGGAGTCTTATTTATGTTACTTTTGAATGGTTTTGAATCACTTAATTGTTATTTAGTTTCTTTGTTAAATTGTTTACTTAGTTGCTTTAGTTTTGTTTCTAATCATTTAATTGTCACTTATTTATGATTCGTTATCATTTGCCTTGTTTGTCATTTCAAGTATTTCAGTTTTATTGTAATTATTATTTGTTATACTTTAAGGAGGAGGGTCTGTATAAACCTAATAGGCTTCTCCTTTCTCCTGCACAGTGTTTTTTATTTAATTTACTTAACTTTTGCACTTTGTGTTTCGTGCGAAATAAATAAATAAAAAATAAATAAATAAATAAAATACATCGATTGAACAATTGATCAATAAATACGGGACAGTAAAAACTAACAAGAACAACCATGATTTTTATCTTTTCAATGACTAACACACAATAATTTCATATATTTAATTATTCAACAGTTTAAAAGCTTTGCTAAAAATCCTGCATGACCATAATAGATACTAATGATTTTTATACCCTGAAAAATGCATTTATTTCACTTTTAAAAATGTTTTGTTTTGTTTTTTTACTTGAACTGAAAACAGGGTATCAGGGTGAGCATATTTTGCACACTTTACACTTCATGTTATAAAAGGTCATTTTATTTTTTTACATTATTTTTAGAGTAATTCTGTTACATTATAAAATGCACAATAATAATAATAAAGTAATTATGTTATAATATGCACAATATGTACATATAATTTAACAATAATCAAAATGATTTAAAAAAATCCATGATGTTGTCAAATATTCTACATTAATAATCTTATTCAAAGTATTCAACAAACTAAAATAAACTAAAGTAATATACAAAAAACTTCATAATTCAGAAGAGGTTATATATGAGCCAAATTTGGACCCACTGGTGAACGTGTGTGTGTGTGTGTGTGTGTGTGTGTGTGTGTGTGTGTGTGTGTGTGTGTGTGTGGTTAATTACTTACAAAAGATCTAAGGGATTTGACTTTTCATTAGGGCTGCACAACATATATATCGCAAAAATATCATCACAATAACGTTACACACATGCAGGTTTTTTTCAACACCGTGACCTTTGACCTTGTGCTTTTTCAGATGCACCATCCGATCCAGATGAAACCTGCTGACAGTGAAAAAAACAATGGTAAGGACTTTCTACACTGTTCTTCACTTCTGTCTCTCATCTTTTCATTGGTTCACTAATGGAGCCGTCAGACTGTTCTATAGAAACAGATGAAATCCATAAATAAAACTGAGTTCACTAGTGTCATGTGGGCGGGGCCAAAGTGTCCCAGAAGGACCGCCCACTACTTTGTCATTCATACTTTCTGAACCAGACAAGTTTAAGACAGATGTGCTACATAATTATAAAGGTGTAAATGAAATCTTAAACATACTCAAAGGACAGAATTTAGTTTAAAATATTTTTTGATGAAAAATATTAAAAACTACTGCGTCACAAATGGACAAAAATAACGTCTGTGTTCTCAAAAGTCAAGTTCCATCTTAAATGTAGTCAGTTTATACTTTAAACTATCTAAATAATTGGTTAGACGGAAAAAAATATCTGATCAAACCTAAAGATAAAGAGTTTTGACAAATGGCAGCATCACAGATGGACAATAAAAGTAAATGTGAAATTAAACATTTTTATGTCAATTATCCAATGCAACTTTATTTATAACGAAGTTTAAAACAACCACAGTGGAGCAAAGTGTTGCACAGAAGACTAAAAACACAACAAAAATTATTAAAAGCATCAAAAAACATTAAAATCAAATAAATAAAACAAGTTAAAATATAAAAACAGAACAAAATATTAACATTATGAGTGTTAAAAGGACAAACAGAACAGGGACCAGCAGCAACAATATCAATATCATATACATTTATTTACAATATTTACAACATACAAATAATATTAACATTATATTCATGTGTATTTTGCATAGATATATGAATTTATTAATGACATTAGTCATATAATAGATATATACAGATATCAATGTATTTGGAATAAATGTAGTTTATTTATAGTTTATAAAAAGAACCAGAATGATTAAACTAAACTGTCACTATACTTTTTTTTTCTCATTTCAAAAGACATTTTCCTGAAAATATAAATAATTACCTACTCAAAAATATAAGTTTGGTGTAGTTTATTGAAATGAAGTTTTTTGGAGCAGATGTTGGCCTTCCCTTGACTCCGCCCATCTGCAAACTACTGTGAGACTGGATTAAACCTATGATTCAGTCGTCCACGTTTCTGCGTTTATGTTACATAACTATATTAAAAAAAATTTTAATAAAAGGGGGGAAGACTTATTTTAAGATCAGTTATCTTTGTTTTGTCTTTGTTTTTGACGGAGAACGTGTGTGGAAGTGTGTGCGTTAGATTTCATGCTTTACCACTGTCGATTTTTCAGACAAATGTTTAACTGTGGTTCTTTTTTTTTATTATTTATTTATTTTAATTTTTTTAACTGTCTGTTGTAAAGTGTCTTTCCCAATGAAAAAATAAAAATATTAAAATAAAAAAGTAAATCCTAATGCTAAACTGCAGGAAATAAATAGTTGTAGGTGCTTCACTGGATAAAAAACCCTGCACATTAAAACCATAATGTGTGAAAAGCTCCAGACAGTGGAACAGCTGATCAGAGCGGTCTGACCTGGACCGCAGACAGAACCAGGTGTAAACTCTAACATGGTGCTTAAAGCTGAACGAACTTTAACACAGAGCAGGTGTGTTTGATGTTGTGTTCTTCTAAATACAGCAGTGGAAGACAGAAAGCTGTTTATCGGAATGATCTCCAAGAAGTGCAACGAGAACGACATCCGCCTGATGTTTTCGCCGTACGGACAGATAGAGGAGTGTCGGATACTCCGAGGACCCGACGGACTCAGCCGTGGTGAGCCTTCTCTGTTTTCTGTCTCAGACACTCGGGTTTATGGGGTGCTTTTTCTCTCTTTTTCTCTTTTCTTTCTCTCTCACAAATGTAAAGGTAGTCCTCAGGTTACAATGTACCCGACTTACATTATTTACTGTACATACGTACTGTATACTGTACGTACAGTATCTTATTTTTTACTTTATCTTATTAATATGAAATATAATACATGTATTTGCATAGTTATTTAGAGATTTAGGGGGTATTTAGGGGTACTAAAGGGTTAATTCTGACTTACACAGAAATTCGTGTTACAACGATAGCGTAGGAACGGAACTCATTCATAACCCGAGGACTACCTGTATATATAAATTGTGTGGATTTGTAAATACACAAATTACATGAATTCACAGATTACCTGTATGACGTATTTTTGAGACAATCCAGACGATCCACAAACAGACACATGTTTGACACAGAGGGGGTGTGGGTGTGGGTGGGAACTTGACAATAACTGTGTTATGTTTGTCTAAATGTGGACAGAATGTGCAGGAATGAACATTAATGTCTTATACTTTAATCTGGAGGAATGTCTGTTTATATGAATGGAACATACATGAATGAAATGCTGCATTATTTTTTTCTTCTCTAATATATATATATATATATATATATTATAATTATATGATGAAATCTCATCCGTACATATATGTAAGGTTTAAACTGCTCTCAAGGCAATTTTATTTTGTTCTGTTAATTTCCTGTCATTTGTGAAAATGGCAATAAAGTTTAAAAAAATGATCTCTGACCTCTGAAGGTGGATGAAACAGAAAACACATCATCCATGTATGTGTTTATATAGAATATTGTGGATTCCATCAGATTGTGTCACAAACCACCTTTTACCCAAACGTACGTTATCTATAGTCATATGTATTTCTAAAGTGTTTTATTACATTATCTTGTATTTTTCAGTGAATCTTTTATTTAATTCTCTGATCATGTATTTTCACACTAAATCCAAAGGTTGTTTTATGATTTTGTCCAAAGTAATGAACATCCTTTCCTCTTCCGCTGCTCATATATTGTGTTGTTTTTGTTTCAGGGTGTGCGTTTGTGACGTTCACTGCTCGTCAGATGGCCCAGTCTGCGATCAAATCTATGCACCAGTCCCAGACCATGGAGGTGAACATGACGCTTTGACAGACAACGCTTCATAACGGCTTCAAACTGTATCTGTTATTATTATATTATTATATTCTGTGTTTTATGGATCCCATCTGGTGTAACGTATAAAAAGTGAACTCTACATGTACATGTACATGTTGTTCTGCTTTAATAGTTCTGTGAAATAATTATTTAAAGTATTTTAATTCAAGTTTAATCTTAGTATTAATCACTAGGTAATGTTTTAAAATAGGATTCTTTGTTTATGAACATAAATGTTCTGCACTTTTATAGTTCTTTTCTACACCTTGGTACTCAAAGCCTCACACACACACACACACACACACACACCAGTAGGAGAATACTATACTACGGTACCATGCCAGACCTACTGGGAGCAATTTAAGGTTCAATGTCTTGCTCAAGGACAGTTTGACATGTGGGGAGGATTTGAACCGCCAACCCTTTGGTCATTGGACAACCCGCCCAATGACCCATGGTGTGGCTCCGCCTTCTACTGGGGGTGTAAAGTACTGGGGGTTGGTTAGTAACAGGTCGTCCAAATGCGTGACTGTTTTGCTTGCTGTTTCAGGGCTGTTCTTCACCCATTGTGGTGAAATTCGCAGACACTCAGAAGGACAAGGAGCAGAAACGCATGGCTCAACAGTTACAGCAGCAGATGCAGCAGCTCAGCGCTGCGTCCATGTGGGGAAACCTGACGGGGTTCAACAGTCTGGGGCCTCAGTATTTAGCAGTGAGTATGTGCTTAGAACACCTGTGTGTGTGTGTGTGTGTGTGTGTGTGTGTGTGGTTTCCAACACTTTTCATTGGTTAAATGTTTCTAAAACCATCAGATCAATGTGAAGACTGACCAATAGAAAGAAAAGAAGGACAGAAATGGACTATATTCTAGACCAGGGGTGTCAAACATACAGTCTGTGGGTTATTGAGTTCATGAAATATTCCAATATTTTCAGATTTTCTTCAGCAAAATTAAAACAAAAAAAGGCTTGAAATGTTTCACTTCATACGTAATGAATGTAAAATGTAAAAGGTTCGTTATTTGAGTTAAATTATGAGTAAAATGTTGATATTTTAACAGTTTTCTGATTGTTTTCGCTGCCCCTCTATGTGATGATGTCACCTCCGTCGTCCCGGTCGTGCGTCCGTCTGTTGTTTTTTCAGTTTTCAGGCTGAACATCGACCTGAGGTTAATGTTTGTTTTCCGTGTGCAGCTTTATTTACAGTTGCTGCAGCAGTCCGCCTCCACAGGAAATGCACTCAACAACCTGCACCCCATATCAGGTACGCAACAAACACACAATCTGTTCACACAACACAGGCATGTTCAGTATCACAACAGGAAATATTATGGGATGTAAGATTAGGTTTTCATTTGTTTAATATGTATTATTGCCTGATGATGTTCAAGTGGATCAAAATGAGGATTGTACATTCATTTGTATTTACTCATTTTCACATATTTAATGTATCCTTTTCTCAAATGTAAATGGGCAGAAAGGTTTAAAAAAATAATAATAGAAAGAGCGTGAAGAAAGGAAACAAACAAATATATCTGGAACAGTGAACATTTGGTAATGACAAATGTTCATTTGCATAAATTAAAATCAGAATTAAGAATTTACATCATTTTCCCAAAATTAAGTAAAGACATCTCGTCTATGATGAACCAGTTCAGTTCTTTTCTCCGTTTTGTAAATGTCGAGGGGATTTAGTCAAACTGGCACCGATTCATGTCCAAAAATGATCAGTGTTTATCAAATCCATGTTCACTACGTTCTTTGGACCAAACTTCTCACTACTCACCAAAAGAGCGTAATAATACCGTATTTTCTGGAGTATAAGCCTCACCAGCCATAAAAATACATAATAAAGAAGGAAAAGACACATATAAGTCGCACTGGAGTATAAGTCTCATTTTTTAATTAATAATAAGCCAATAATAATTTCACACATAAGTCGCTCCAGAGTATAAGCCGCACCCCCGGACAAACTATGAAAAAAACTGAGATTTATAGTCCAGAAAATACAGTACAGTTTATTTTAAACTTTTTTTAATAAAACTTTTTTTGTGTGTTTCATCAGCTTGAGCTGTAAACAAAATAGCAAACACTCAATGATTGTCATATTTTTTACCCTTTAAATGCCATGTTTGTAACGTAAACAAACCTTTTTTTTTAATAAACTACTTGACAATTTAATTAATATTTTTTGGCATACGTCAGTGTTTAATATCAACCTTGTTATTTTACGCACTATTATGTTTTTGGTGAAATGTTAAATGCACAGGTGGCACTGATAATGTTAAAGTTCACAGTGTGCGTAACACGCTCGCCCAGACACTGGAGGTTAATTGCGTGTTTGCTTCAGGTCTAAATGCCATGCAGAATCTGGCCGCTTTAGCAGCAGCGGCGACCGCCACGCAGGCCACGCCCACAGGCTCCAACGCCATGACGACATCGAGCAGCCCATTAAGTGCACTAACAAGCTCAGGTATGAAATACTGTAGTCCAGAAGAGGCTAGATGATAGACGAAAGACCAAATATGGACGTAGGGTATTTCTTTATTTTCATTCATTCATTTTTATTATTACTGTTGGTTTTTGTATTAATATTATTCATTATGTATCTGTTGTAATATTACATGATTGTTTTTTCATCCCAAAAACAGATTACATTTAGATTAGATTAAATTATCAGTGGATTAGATTAAATTAAATTAGATTAAATTATCATTAGATTAGATTAGATCAGATTTTCACAGTTATCTCAGTCTTTTGGAGTCCAGACATTGGTGTGGAATCTAACTCTTGTCTTGCGTTGTCATTGTCCAATAATATGAACAGTACATGCTCCTCCCACAGGCTCCTCCCCCACCTCCAGCAGCACCTCCTCCGTCAACCCCATGACGTCCCTGGGGGCTCTGCAGTCTCTGGCTGCTGGTGCTGGAGCCGGCCTTAACATGGGCTCCCTGGCAGGTACTGACCCGGGAACATCCTGTGAATATTAATGAGCTAAACACACGTTCAAACATGTTACATCGAACTGTTCATTAAAATCTAAACTCTGATGATAGTTTCAGAAAATGTAAATACCATATATAGACCCTTTAATATGAGAATAAACACAATGTGGGACCTCCACTGGGTTTGTTGTGAAGGTCTGTCATGTGTTAGATTTAGATTACATTACATTACATTACATTGGATTTTACATTAGATTAGATGATACTTTGTTGACCTGTCAGGAAATTAAGGTTCCAGCAGCAGCAGCACAACACTGAATGTACATGTATAATAATTATTACAAGACAAAAGTAAACATGAAATTAAAGTAATAACAGTAATAATATTTTCACTCATGGTTTTACTACAGTGACAGTATTTTGTGTCTCACACAATTAATCAGTCAGTGTTTTTTTTTTTTGCACCTTGATACACTCGCTTCATGTTATTTTGCCTATTTATTTTTCCTTTTCAGTGTACGGTTTATTTTATTTTATCTTAATTGTTTACATTAGTCGTATGAAGGGATGAAGAATTTCATCGCAATTGTACTAATAAATAATAATAAAAAGTAATTATGATAAAGTTTCATATGCACTGAGTGTGTCTATGTATATATATATATATATATATGTATATATTTCATTATTGATAGTTTAATAATAGCGTAACTAATTGTAATAATTATAATCAAGTAATAAGACTGCATTGATCCTACCATGGCAAAGTTCAAGTTAACATCAAAATAAAAAAAATAAAGTGCAGGGAAAACGGACTGAAAACAAACCACAGTGACAATAGTAATAGTAGTCGTAATAATAATAATAACAGTAATAATACCAATAATCATAATAATAACAGAAGCAACATTATTATTATTCTAAAGTTAAACGAACGGCACTAAACACCGTCCACTCCCTGTCTGTTCTGTTCATGCAGGGATGGCGGCGCTGAACGGAAACCTGAGCTCCGGCGGTTTGTCCAACGGCTCCGGCAGCACCATGGAGGCTCTGAGCCAGGCGTACTCGGGCATCCAGCAGTACGCCGCCGCCGCCCTGCCCAGCCTCTACAACCAGAGCCTGTTGTCCCAGCAGAGCATCTCTGCCGCCGGCAGCCAGAAGGAAGGTGAGTCCGAAGCAGGCGTTCAGTCGTTTATGATGGAGCCTGACAACCACAAACAGCTAGAGTAAATAATAATAAATAATAATAATAATAATAAACATGTTTAACCCTTCGGTATCCACCCACAGAGGCCGGGCAGCACCACTAAAAGTGTGTTTTTAACTTTTTATATTTCATCAACTTGAGCCATAAACAAAAATATCAAATCAAACATCTGTCAAACACACCTGAATGACAGAAAGGGGTGGAGTCAAGTTTTTTAAAAGGGGCGGAGTCAACCTGAACATCAGATGTTTTAAACACGGCACTCGCCAGCACCTTCGTCGAAACATGTCAGGTATGTTTGACAGATTCAGTGTCTGATATAAAAGAAATCTAAACAAAAGATACCACTGTCATATTTTTTAACCCTTTAAAAGCCATTTTTGTAATGTAAAAAACAACAACTTGTATTTTTTATAAAATCAACTACATCAGAATGAGATTTATTTATTTTTTGCAGCCTGGCATATGTCAATGATTAACAGCAACGTTGACTAATATGTATAATATGCATTATTGTTTTGTATGTTAGGTCAAATTTTAAACAATGCACATTTTTACTGACTTGGTAGAAGGGTGTTAGTGTTTTAAATTAACTTTATTTACAATCTGCTGGTTTTAGTGGATGAGTCAGAATTTTAAAAAATGCAAAAATCAACAACTTTTGAATTCTGACCAAATATAAATTGTAAAAAAATAACATGACCTTTTATAAGAAGTGAGATAAGAAGTGTACAATGTGCATAATATGCTCAGATATTGGAAGGTTACTTCAGGGTGATGCGTTCAGGGACACGTAGGTAAAATAACCAGAATCTGACCTGATTTAATGTTTGATTAGAGGCAGTTTAAACTCATCAGTCACAGAATTAAAGTTTGTATCAGCTCATGGTTTTTAGTTCTTATTGAAACAGGAAAAACAGATTAATTGAATGGAAGTGTTTGTGAACATGAGACGTAACACGGAACAGACAGTTTATTTCAAGTGTCTGTGCATTTTTTACTCACTTGGTAGAAGGATGTTAGTGTTTTAAATTAACTTTATTTACAATCTGCTGGTTTTAGTGGATGAATCAGAATTCTGACCTAAAACAAATTGTAAAAAAAAAACAAAAAACAGATCTTTTATGACATGAAGTACAAAGTGTGCGTAATATGCTCACCTGGATACCAGAGGGTTAATTGAATGAAGTTTTGTAGAAGTTTTGTTTTCAGTTTGTTTCCTTCAGGATCAGTTTAGACCTGGTCCTGCTGCTGCGTCTGATCCCACAGTGTTTTTATCTGTTTATTCGTGTGCCTGTTTTCATTGTGTAACTGACAAACCGTTTGAAACTTCCTGCACTTTATGAGTTTTGTGTGGATATTGTGTGTTTGTGGTGCCCCGTTTTGCCCCTCCCTCCCCCCTAGAGTTTGTGTACATAAGGTTTATTTATAGACAATTCAACGTCCTTTACATAAATCAGTAAGAGCATTTCAGCAGGGAAGCAAATAACAGTACAGGCATGAAATAAAAACAAAAATAAAAACAGATGAAAACAAAACAATATTCAGAGTTCTTCAGATAACTATAGCATAAAGAACATGCTAACACGTTTACCAAACCATCAGTGTCACTGCAAA
>JAPSES010074334.1:0-10502 GCA_029822895.1 Maxillicosta whitleyi
GCAACAAATCCTGAAAATTTCATCAAAATCCGTCCATAACTTTTTCAGTTATCTTGCAAACAGTCAGACAGACAGACGACACAGAAAAATTGATGAGGTCTGTCGCTCAGACAAAGGATCCTTTCTGGGTGTCGTCCTTTTTACTTGCCATCATTTGCTCTTTTCTTCTTCTTGGATTCGGTCTTGCTGTCTCTTTCTCCTCACTCTCTTCTCAGCCTCTTCATCTTCATCTGCGCACACATTCAAGGCTTTCATGTGCACACAAAGGTCTCTTTAACATGTGATCAAGAATATTCTGTTGTACCATTGCCCATCAAAATGTTCATGGCATGTATAAAGGAAGGCTTTTTTAGTTTGCCATTCATTTCATTCAGGTATGGCAGGCATCGGAGGGAAAGGAGATTCCAGCTCATATACATAACACGACAAAAATTAGAGCGGACACTTTTATTTCACGTTGGAATTCTCATTTTTTCATCTCCTTTGCTTTTAAAATACCTGTCTATATGACGAAGAATCACTGCTGTTTCACGTAGCTGTAGTTATTGATTGCCTACAGCACAGCATAGCAATACAAAAAGTCATTTGATATATACAGATTTTATTACTCGACCCAATCATTATCATAATTTTATGAGATCTGCGTCACATTTGTTATGGAAAGTGTCCATTTGATGGCGTTGACTGTGACATCCTGAATCCGTTCCACCGCGTGCTGTCATGATCCATCAGTTTAATTTGAAAGATCACAAGAGTACTTAGCTACGAGCATTGATGCTTTTATTCAATAAGAAGGCTGTGTTTCATTCTTCATCTGTCATGGAGCAGCGTGGGAAGCTCAAAAGGGAAAAATGGATCTGCTCTTTTATCTTCACAGACGGTGAACACCAGGAGACCCTTTTACATGCGTTAAAAAGACTAAAGGGGCTACGGCATGGTGTGTTATTATTTACAGGTCAGAGGTCAAATTTATGACATGACTACGCTGATTTTAACACTTAAGATGATAAGGTAAAAAAGGCATAAATGGGAGGAGCTAAAAGGGCAACAGTCTGTGGATTACACATACGGTAGAACCTCGCTGTAGTGCATACACTGTGCATTACAATGAGTGTAATGAGTGTTTTTGTCTTGAAATAGTGCGTTTCTTTTGGCTTTTCCCTTCAGGGGTCACGACAGCAAATCAGATTCACATGTTTATTTGGATACCCTTCCTGACACAACCCTATGTATTTGGCTACAGGTATACATGTGCATAGTGTAAAGCACAGGTGTCAAACATGCGGCCCAGGGGCCAAATCCGGCCTGCCAAAGGGTCCACTTCGACCCCTGGGATGAATTTGTGAAATGCAGAAATTATGCTGAAGATTTGAACAATCAAGGATGTTAAAATCATTTTAGGTCAATTCAATCTAAAGAGGATCAGACCAGTAAAATACTATCATAATAACCTGCAAATTATGAAAAGGGCAAAAAAAAAAAAAAATAAAATAAATAAAGGAAAATTATTTTTTAAAAATGTTTATATTTGCTCCTTATTTCCACACACATTTTTCTTAAGAATTTTCAGGTTGTTTATATTTGTTCATATTCTGTTCAAGGACAGTTCATAGGTGTAAACATTTTCATTACAGAATTTGACTTTTTTCACCCAAAAACATAGAGAAAACTTTGTAGTTGACATTATTTATCAGTTCTTATCCTATTCTTTATATATTTTCTGGCCCACTTTATATAATATAGGCTGTATGTGGCCCCTCAACTAAATTGCATTTGACGCCCCAGGCGTAAAGAGCCGTACCCAAGGGCCCACCGGAGGATCAGACAGGCCATTTTCTGCACCAATGTGTGGTGATGTTAAAGTCATTTTGGGTCAATTCTATATAACCTGTAAATCAGGGGTGGGCAACTCCAGTCCTAGAGGGCTGGTGTCCTGCATGTTTTTGCCTCTTCTATCACACATGATTCAATTAATGATCAGTTCATCATCAGCTCTGCAGAAGAATGATAATGATAATAATAATGACAATATAATATGATATATGATAATGATGTAATGGTTTCCAGGTGTGATGGAAGAGGGAAACATAAAACATACAGGACACCGGCCCCTGGAGGACCAGGACTGGAGTTGCCCACCCCTGCTGTAAATAATGAAAACCACAAAATGCTCTCTTTGTTTTAGTATAAGAAAAGTCAAATTACACAAAAATGTTTACATTTATAGACTTTTAGCCTTTTACAAAAATGTGAATAACCTGTTACTAAATCTTTTATGTAGATCCACTGTGATATAAATGATAAACAAGATGCAATATTATTAAAATTGCACTTACTTCTCTTTGTTGTTGTTGTTTTTTTTTAGGATATTTAATTTTTTGTTTGTTTGAATAGTTTGTAAATGTAAATATATTCAGAGTCTAATGATTTTATTGCAATTAACAGAGAAAAAGTTTTAATTTTTACAGGTTCTTGTGTATAAACTATAAACTAAGGTGATATTAAAATTGCACTTATTTTTCTCCAGAATTTTGCAGATTTGTTCATATTTGTTCATGTTATGTTCAAGTACAGTTCGTACATGTCAACATTTTCATTATGGAATTGTACTTTTTTCATTCAAAAACATAGACAAAAGTTTAGAGTTAATTAAATATTACTTGTAGTATGTTCATTATGTCTTCCTATTTTCTATTAGTTTTTAACCTTTCATTTATCCCAGACAAATACCTACAATTTGTCTGGGATAAATGAAAGGTTAAAAATTAATTAAATATTATTTCTAAGTTCTTATCCTATTATTCAGATTATTTGACTGGTCCGGCCCACCTTCGATCATATCAGGCTGAATGTGGAACTGAACTAACATGAGTTTGACAGCCCTGCTCTACTCACTCAGTTCATGACTTCATCTAATTAAGGCCACATCATGACAGAAAAAGCAAAAGTCATGTCACATGAAAGAAAACACCCAGAGGATGGAAGGAGATTCTCCTCCTCCTCTTAAGATAAATAATAAAATAACAAATAAAACCGGTTCATTTCTTTTGCACTCTCTTTTATTATGCTTTTATAATTGTTATTTTCTTTATAAATGCAGTTTTTGTCTTTTAAAAAACTTTAAAACATTATTCGTGGGTGGTTTTTGGTGGCTCGAACAGACAAATTATATTTCAGTCAATTTCAATAACAAAAATTGATTTGTAAAATGAATAAATCAGAAAATGAGGACAGTCATGAAACAATTTAAACTCATCTTGCAAAAGTCTACTGCACATGCATGTAAGAAAAACCTTTCTTCTACAGGCCACAATATTCAGCTGATTGATACAAACACAAAGCCGGTTTATCTTAATTATGGAGATATTTTATTCTTCGTTAAAAAATTAATGGATGACTGAATATCAAGTCCAGTGCAGGACTATTTTAAACAGTGTCTGAATAGGTCAACTTTGTTTATGGGGTTTTAAAGGCCACTTTATTCCAGAACTAGGTCTAATCCCTGTTCTGGAAAGCGGCCCAGAAAGAATGGAGGAAGCCAAGCAGAGTTCACAATGTAATTTGCATGCTGGCCTTGAACAGCTGCTCAGTTGGTTTATTCTGTGGGCAGACTGTGCCAAAGTATACTCCTCAGCGAAGTCCACTGACTGGTCGTTGTACATAGGAGGGAAAATCCAAGCAGAAAGAATCCAAAAAATGCTTTGCAAAAGTGCTGGAGTAAAGCTTTCCAAGTGTTTCCTGATGCCTGATGACATTTAGATAGCAGGCAAAAGGCTCTCTGTTTGAGTTCATTAATAAAAGTGTCAAACACAAAGCCAAGGCAGATAACTTGGAGTTATTCCTCCTAAAGGTCAAGAGAATCGCAGCCAATTACTGAGTGACAGAGCGAATCGAGAGTCAGAAACCACTGACGACAGAGAACGCTATAACGTACACTTGGGATTAAAACATCATTGTAAAGCAGGCTGAAGCAGCACTCAGATCCATGTCTGAAACATCGACATTTAATGACATAATGTGACATTTACAGCTTAGTTTGCATTTGTGAAAGTAGAGTACTGTATTTACATATTTGTATTAACCATTTTAGCACCATAATAGACACATTTATTAAAACACCTGGTGTTTTCTGTCTATTTTTGTTAATAATTGTGTCAAAAAATGTCCTATGTGTAAATAATTTACAATCTTTTGTTCCCAGGAGTAGTAGAACTTTCAAAATCTGTCAAGTAGTTACCATTCTTATGTAATTAAATTAAATTAATTAATTACTCAATTACAAAAGTGGGTAGCTCAGTGGTTAACGCCACTGACTTTGGTGTGGAAGATGGCCTGTTTGAGACCCAGGTGAACCCTTGTGAAAGGTTTTTTATGCTATACATCCAAATAGCCACAGGGGGCACAAGCCTCATTGTGCCGGTTCCAAGCCCGGTTGTGTCAGGAAGGGCATCCGATGTAAAAATCTCTACCAAAATCAACATGTGAAGGTGATTCGCTGTGGCGACCCCGAAAGGGAAAAAGCTGAAAGAAATCATCATCATGTAATTAAATTAAATACTAAATAAAACTAGAAAAGCACTCAGAGAACGCAAACCTCCTCCAAGCAGCACAGTTCCCCCACATATTGTGACTGACACCCTATAATATTACTCCTACATTTTTTTTTTTTTTAATCTATTTTATGTCCGTGGCTGACGTCTTTGAAAAAAGGAAAAGCATTGTGAGAGTACCGCACCCACCCCTCCATCCACCTCCACCACAAACTGTCTCTCTGGATCTGGAACCCTAAAGAATGGGTGCTAATCTGAAGTGGTCCTTCGGGTGTTTGAATGCCTCATTGGCATCCATAAACCATTAGAGTGGGACTTTTTATGAGGTGAGGGCGGTGAGCATGCTGCCAAGGTGCTGTACTCCTGCATGAACCTCCAGTAAAATTTGGAGAGCTGCGACTGTATATGGGAGTCAGGTATGGGCTAGGAGGAGGTGATATCAGTGACCTTGGCAGGGTCTATCTCCATGTGATTCTGTGTGTGAATGTGTGATGTGTGAATGTCATCTAGATCTAAAAACAAACTTGTTCAACGTGTTCCAAAAGACATCACTGATCAGTGCCTGGAGCACTGCTGGGGCACTGGTTAGTCCAAATGGCATCACCAGGTACACATAGTGACAGGTAGGGGTGTTGAAAGCTGTCTTCCACCTCCCTCCTGGATCTGAACCAGGTGATAGGCATTAGCTCCACTGCTGACGATATGAGTGGAAGGGGGTTCCATTTCTTGACAATGATGACATTCAAACCCCAGTAATCAATACAGGGTCTGAGGGTTCTGTCCCTCATGTCCACAAAGAAGAAATTTGGTCCAGCGAGCGACAAGAATGGCCGAATAAAGTGTCATTAATGTAGGACAGTTTCTCAATAAACAGAAGAAGAATCAATGAACAGAGAGGTGACTGTACACCCCCAGTCTGAAGAGTCACAGCTGTGCTCACAGGTGAGTGATGTTAGTTGATAAAGAGGTGTGGCTTAGTTAAGGAGAGAGAGGAGCAGCAGGACAAACAGAGATGTGGCAGTTGAACTATTTATTGGAAAACTGCACGAGCATTGCATGACATACATGATGCCTTGATAAATACATTCTATAACCAAAGCTCAAATATCATCATAGTGGCGTGCATAACAGACGTTCAATCAAGTAATATTAAAATCAAAGGTCAGAACTTGAGAGAAGAAGCACACTTACATTACACATTTACAAGCTTAGATTTCCAATGTAAACCTTTATTACAGTCACTGATGCTAGTCTGACATTCTACTGAAATATTATTTTAATTTAGACACTTGCAGTCTTAAATTAAATCTTATTATTAATTAGTAGTTAGTATGGGTTGATTGATCTTGGTCAGCATACCAAGCTGACAGATTTATGAACATAGGACTTAGGGCTTTTCTTAGATGCACTTTAAATATAAATTCACAGGATTGTCAATGTCACGTCTGCCTCCAGACTTTAGTGTTTTTGTCTTGTCACTTCCTGTTCCAGTTTTTTAGTCTTCCTCCTGTTTCATGTCTGATGTCTTGACCTCCAGTTCTCTGCTTTCCCGCCTGTGTGATTACCTGACCCCGCCCTAATGTTCTGCACCTGTGTCTCATTGTCTTGTCCTCCTAGTGTGTATTTAAACCCTGTCTTGTGCAGTGTGTAGCGGCCAGTTCGTCTCAGCTTGTTTGTGACCTACCAGCATTGTATCCTCTCTGATCTGTCTGCGTTTGTCCTGTTTCTGAACCCTTGACTTTCTGAGTTTCCCCCTCACCCTTCTTGTCTGGACCGTTGCCTACCTAAACCACCCTTCCAGACCTGGACCCCTATTTCTGCCTCTATCAACATGTGGAAAAGATCCCCCCAGGATGGAAGAGTGAAGAGAAGCACACACATAGGCACTGATCATAAACTTGTTGTGACCAAAATCAGCCTCAAGCTGAGGAAAGTAAAGATTGGTTATAACAGGGAAAGACACTTCAACGCTGATGACTTACATGATCCAAGAATTAGAAAAACAATCTTCCATATTGGGCTGAAAAACCATGTCTCCATCCTTCAACATGAGGAAATAATGACAATACCTTTAATGAAGCAATGACACATGCTGCAAAAGAGACCATTGGATGGAAGAAGAACAACAAATCCAGCTGGATATCAAAGAACACGTGGCAACGAATTGAAGAGAGAAAACAGACCAAAAAGGAACTGTTGGGCTCAAAATCCCCAGGACTTGAAGAGAGGCTTATAACTCAGTACAAGAAGAAAGATAAGGAGATCAAAAAAGCAGCAAGAAATGATAAGAGGCAGTTTGCAGAAAAACTTGCCAAACATGCAGAAACAGCAGCACAGAGAAAAGATATTTAGAGAGTTTACAAGATAACATGGAGACTATGTGGATACAACACCACTAACCCAGACTTACCAGTACAAACCTCAGATGGAACAAACACCACAGAGGGAAGCTAAATCAGACAGGTGGAAGGAACATTTCATAAAATACTAAACCAACCACAACCACTCCCCAACATCACTGAAGCTTGCACAGACCTCGGTTTAAATCTAAATGACATTGCAGTCTTGGTAGTAAAAGAAGCCATACAGATGTTAGCAAAGCCCCAAGGCAAGACGGGATAATGCCCAGAGATGCTAAAAACAGAGGAACAAAAATTCTCAGACAACTATCAACAAATAAGGACCAAAGAAACCATATGTAAAGGAAATTTACTAAATTGTAATAACTGCACTATTACCACTTGTGTAACATTTTCAGCTGCATTATCCTCCAACATATTTTAACAGCAATTGATGCCATCTTGAGAGCTGAACAAGCTGGTTTCAAAAAGGGATGATCATGTATTGACCATATTTTTGGACTGAGACAAGTGGGCGGCAGTTGGTAGAGTGGATTGTCCAATGACGAAAGGGTTGGCGGTTCAAATCCTGGCTCCTACTGTACCGTAAAAACTGATTTTAATACTGACCATAAGTTTTCTGTTAGTCACCTGTGATGACTCTTCACTTTTATATTTTGTCTCCAACCACACGCCTAAATATGAATGTTTCCTCCCAGTCAGTTAAACTATTTTGTCTCTGGTCCTTTCAGTCCTTGACAGAGCAGGAACTCTCAGCTCTGGAATTCACAGCAAAGAGTAACTTCTCAAAACTTCCCAGAATGACTTTAAGGTTTTATACTCTGTTTATGTTCATCTAATTGACAGCATCGTATCACATTTTTGACCAATCTCATGCAAACTCAGCACAGGGTTCTCATATCTCTATAAAATAGACTGATTTCCAGAATTAGGCAGAACTGACTCTTAGAGAAAGGTGAAGTCTGTCAGTTTCTCAATATTTCTGCACAAATAAACAGATCGCCTGATTGAAGCAAATCCATTCTCCACGAAGTCTTTGTTAGTCTTTTCCTTCCTCCTGAGTCTGTTCATCATTCACTGTTTCCATCCAATATGGCACTACCCAGAAGGAGGCACCATTGTCTTTTACAGTTGTTGTTGAAGAGGAAGTGGAAGACCGTGATGCAGTGCTGGCACCTAGCTGCTCGGGATCGCCTACTTCTGAAGCACTTTTTATTGTGCACGGAGGAAGTGCGCTCACCCCCCTTTTGTTAACACGTACAATTAAAGCAAGTGGAAATAAGAGCGTCTTGTGTGGTAAGTAAGCCTTCATGGGAAAATACCCAGAATTGTTTGCCTGCGTTGCCTATCGAATTTACTCAGTACTTTTGTCTTGCGAACTCCAAGCATACCCCAGGTGTGCTAATTGTCACAGTCAGGTCGTAGCGAAAAACTGGCTGGCCAGTTTTCAGGCTGCGTGCTATGCATTGTGTTTATGACCACCAAAAAAAGTATTTTCCACTTACGTGCATCTCACTACTTGGCCCATTTTTGGCACAAAAACCACTCGTAGTACCACACACGACTGAATGTAAGAGAGCCTTTAGCGATATCAATATAATTCCTATTGATCACTGATAGGAAGTCATATATGGACTTTCATTCAATTAATTGAGTTCCTCCAGTGAAAAGATCACCCACTTCTACTGGGAGATTGATCTCCTCCATCAAGACCACTAGACCCTAACATAGAGACAGAATCTGCCAACCTCACAAAGTCAACTTGGTATTGATTCTTGATAGAACATGATGGTGATGTACAGAGACATCGGTCCTATTTTGGGTTTGTTGGCAGAAGATACAGACCACAGTGTAAAAACTTCTCAGTGTGATTATGGTTTGTTGCAAATACATGTGTGAAAATAATGTGTTATTTTCCTGAACCAATGTTCCACAGTTTGATGCAGATAAATCTTGGCATTGTCATCTTGTAATACACTTATCACTATAATTATCACTATCGCTCTGGAACAGATCTGGACTCTACAGACTCCACCAAACTGATGGACGTTTAAGAAAAAAAGAAGCTACTGCATCAGTTAAGTTAGAGGTCAAAGAACTTGTAACTAAAACACATTAATCACTGCAGTAATTATCCAATGGAAGGATCTAAACTATTTAATGTGTTAAATCCAAGTAGTGACTTTTTTTTTTAATAGAGTCAGAAGTATACCTTGCATAAAACCTGAAGTATGATCTAGGTCTATTAATGGGGGGGTGGGGGGGTGGCTTAACACCACCCTTTTGGTCTTTTTTTTTTTTTTAATTATTTTTAGCAGTTTCAACCTTTGTATATCTCTCACCCTCCAGTCTGTCTCTTGCTTCCTGGCTTCTTTCTTCCTCTGCCTCGTTATCTGCCATCTGCCAAAAACACTGGTGTCACAGCACTCACAAGTTTTCCCAGCAGAGTGGGACTCTGCTTTACTTTGCAAATTGTGACATCTCCACCATAGATATGACAGCAAGTCAGTGGTCCTGTCAAAAAAGCAAAGCTGTTATAAAATTAACCTGATACTTTTTAATGGCAGTTCTCTCTGACACTATTAAAAAAACACTTCACAGCCCTATCTCAATAGAACATAGCTGTTTCAACACACACACACACACACACACACACACACACACACACACACACACACACACACACACACACACACACACACACATCCTTTACAAAAGACAAGGCACCTTTGTAATCTTAAGGTTTTGAAAACAACATAATATCAATGTGCGAAGTCTTATAGTTTCAAAGGTTGTCATCTGTGATGGCGCTGATGGCACTAGGTTCATATCATCACTACTTCTTCGCTTGGGGTGAGTTGAAGTTCTTTGCAGGCTAGAAATCTAAGACAAAAATGACAAGTTCCAGTACAACAAAAACTACAACAACATATGGACAACATATTGTGGCAAGCGGTGATCTTAAGAATGGTGATGACAACTTCTTGCTTCAGGAATGAGCTTTTATTTTGACAGTTGCCGTTTAGACAGGAAATCAAGTACGATCAATGCATAACTCAGGAACCGGGGCCATAGTGGCTCACGTGCGCCTGGGCCACAGTTCCTTTTCACACACACAATAATAATCATCACATAAATGGAACGAGACAAGAACTAGAATTTTACATTAATAAGATGACATAATTTAACCAATATAACCCAGATTATAACCCTCAAACATGGAACCCAGCATGCCTTGCGGTAAGCTGCTAGCCTGCCTGCGTCACAGCGATGCCTGAGGCACTACAATGTATATTAGTTTTCTGAAATATCCCTTTTGGCAGATAACCATCATGTAGCCTTTAAGACATTCAATGCACTTGGTCAGGGAAAATGATGGTTTAAGTTGAAAAGTTCGGTACATACAGGTTAATTCTGACAGTGCCTCTAAACGAGGACTACCCATGAGCTTCTTCAATGGCAACTCACTCCTCCTAATGTGTAATAATGCTAATGCTAGGTACTATGTAAATGGATGCTCTTATATAGCGCTATATCTACCTTTTTTGGTACTCAAAGCACTTTACATAGGCCTCACATTCACCCATTCACA
>JAPSES010074336.1:0-10501 GCA_029822895.1 Maxillicosta whitleyi
TGATGGTGCGTTTAAGAGCTGGTTTAAGCCCGTCGACAACAACTAATATCAGGCATATTGAACCGTGTGTGAGAAGACTATGGAGCTGTGTTGATAAGAGAGCCTTCAGTTTGTCAGAAATGTAAATAAAATGAATAAATAAAAAAAAAAATCTGAAAGATATTTTAATTACTTTAAAAGTAAATTTTATAGTTCGTGTAGGTCATAAATTTAAATCATAATGGTCATAAAAAGTCTTAAATTTGACTGACTGAACCCTGCAGACCCTGTTCAACAGTAAATAATTCTAATAATCAATACTGTAAATTCAATAAATTATAGTTAAAATGATCACCAAGAATGGGGGGGTTGCAACTAAGACTATAATGTTCGTTGTTGCCGCCATCAGAACCTGAATCAGAATGAGAATGTATTAACGGTACCTGTTGGTCTGTACAGGTGAGCGGGCCTTCTCCTGCAGCATCTGTGGAAAAGGTTTCACACAGAAACAGACTCTGGACACTCATGTCCGATTCCACAACAAGGAACGCCGCTTCCTGTGTCAGGTGTGTGGCAAAGGTTTCATGCAGGATGTGGACCTGAAGAGACACATCCTGATCCACACTGGAGAGAAGCCCTACAGCTGCAGCGTCTGCGGGAAGAGCTTCCAGGCCCGACGCTCGCTCAATGGACACATCAAAATCCATCAGAATGGGCCCGTGCCGGATGTGAACCTCAAAGTCCACCACACGGGGACTGGACTGGAGCCCACCAATAACTTCCACCCAGCGTTCATCCAGCTGTAGACACAGGGGTGGGACCATGGGGTTGAGGGCGGGGTCAGGGTGGAGCTTATCTGTAGCATTCTACATGTGGTTATCCCAGAGCTTTTCCATCACATGGCCCAATAAGTGAACCATCAGAAGTGGATTTTTCATCAGTTTGAACTGTGTATGTGGTGGAGAAGCAGGACAGTGTGGAATAGTGATGTGCGAGTCCTGAATGAACTGTTCAAAACCATGGAGTCGTGGGTCATGAGTCCTTGTCTCTATTAACTGACTCACTGACTTTTCCTTGCGACTGCGAAGAACAGGCCCGGTGAAATGTTACTGTTGTACAACTGCTGTTTTAAGTGCATTTGTATGAATATATCAAGTTAAACATAGTATTAGCCCTGTGGGAAAAGCAACAGCTCTGCTCTGTTCTTTCAACTTCATCCTCTTTCCTTTGTTGTTATGAGCGTTGAAGAAGAAGAATCTTTGTCAGTAGGTTCACACAGAAAACACTTGACCTCTGCCTTTAACCCATTACTAGATCATGCATCACACGCAGTGGGCTCGCCATATCGGGTACCCAGGGAGCAAATGGGGGGGTTGCCTTGCTCAAAGGTACATCTGCCAACAGCTCTCTGCCAGTCCAGGGAATCAAACTAGCATCCTATTGAACATAAGCCAACTTTCCAGACATCTAGGCCACAGCTGCTGCGTATGAATCTGACCGGGGGTGGGCAGAGGTCCTGTGTGCAGATGCATTTTCACACACTCTGGGTGACAGATTCAGTGACTCCAACAAGTCAAAAACCAGATTCTCCTTGGTGATTGACTCTTAAACTCGAGTCTGTAAAAAGAAAGGACTCTCTCATCACTAGTGTGTAAACCATGTTCAGGACACATGTTGAAGCTTAAAGGTGCTTTTTCTACTCAGTTTTTATTATAGATCAAAATAAGATTGAATAAAAACATGTGAAGATGTTCCAAGCTTGTGTTTGTGATTCTGCGCTTCGACTCAGAAAAGACTAAAACATTGCAGTATTAATTAAAAAGTTTTCACGCACAGTTTCAATCACGTTTGTGTTAAAAAAAAAAGTTCCGTCACCTTTTTCTGTCCAGTATCACGTCTTAAACATTTTATCCAGTTTTATCAACGTAAATTAAAACAGTTGAAGCTAATGAATGACATGAGATGAAACAGGTAAGAAGTTTAACAAAGAACAAACGATGCGCAAAAAAAAAAAAACACAAAATAATCAGCAGTTTAACCAACATAATGAACAAAATGAACAAAAACACTTTATTTTTTAGGGCTTTGATTTTTGTTTTGTTGCTAATTTTGTAAGTCAGTAAAAGAAATAACAAAATGATGTTCCACTTGTGTTTGATCGTTTTTTCATGTTCTGAGTCCGGTTCTTTTGGGTCTGGTGCTGTAGTGTGCCCCCCCCTGCTGAAGGGGGCGCACTCTGCTCACTGGTCCTCTCTCTGTGTCGTCGTTGATCCGGAACTCCGCCGTGTTGTTGTCCGGTGTCTGGCCGGTGAGGCTCCTGTCTCCCCCGGTATGTCTCTGTTCGAAGCCCCGTTGTCCTGTGGGGTCCGGGCCCTCAGCGCGTCGGTGTCGGAGGTGCTGGTCCGAGTCGGGGAGGACATCCTGGGGCTTCTGGAGAGGAGGACCGGCAGCTGCGGGTTCGGAGGAGCCAGAGGCCGGCTGCTCCGGCTGCTCCGGCCGCTGCTTACCGAGCGGCTGGCGGCTGCGGCGCACCGCATCACCGGGCTCCTGGAGCGGGAGCTGGAAGAGAGCCGGCGGCAGCTGGAGCGTCAGAACCGGCTACTGGAAGCCGTCCTCAGCCCGGTGGTCCGACTGTCCCGGGCCGGTGAGTCCAGAGCCTCAGTATTTCAGTAAAAGTGTAGTAACAGTCAATATTGTACAAATTCTGCAGTAAAAGAACAAATCCTACACAAAATACCACTGTGAAATTACATCCTGTTTTAGTAATAATAACATTAGTAGTATTTATAACAGGTGGCATGTCTACTTTTACTGTTGGAGGTTATGTTTTTATCACTTTTGTTTCCAGACTCCACCTGTCCATCAGATGAAATCCGACCAACCCCGTATGATGGTAGCCCCGCCCATATATCTGAGACCCCGCCCACCCACCCCTCACTTTCTCCAGCTGAGACTGATGATGACTGTAGAGGCAGTGAAGACCCAAACAGTGATAAACAGACGGTCAGACCGAGGACAGGGGGGGACATGAAGAAGCCGGTGGCGGCGGTTGTTCAGTCTCACCGCTGCGTCATCTGTGGGAAAGGTTTCAGACATAAAAGGAATCTGGTGAAACATGTGGAGACGCACTGCGATAACCTGAACTGCCTATGTGGAGTCTGCGGAGAAGAGTCTGATACTTCTCATGATTTGGTCCAGCATCTGCACTTGCACAGAGAAATGGTGAGCAACAAGATGGGATGAAACAGTGGTTCATTACAATCCTGACACATGGATGTAAAACAATCAAAATGAAAATAATGAATGTCATAATACGATTTTATATCACAATAATCACAGTTATTGCTCTGTAAACCTGTTTGTGTCATTCATTTCAACTGAAATCAGTTTTCACATAGTAATGGAAATTTTCTTATTTCCTTAACATGATTTTTTTAGATTCTGGAGTAAAAGTTAAGATTTAAACAAAATTGTCTGTTTTCCACCGGTAGGTGAGCGGTGGCACATGTGACATCTGCGGGAAGATGTTTCAGAACATGGAAACACACATGAGAAGTCATACAGGAGTCAAACCATACACCTGCGACATCTGCAACAAGAGCTTCCCCCGACCAGGAGCCCTGAGGAGGCACCAGAAGATCCACAGCAGGACTGAGGAGAACCGGGAGCAGAACCAGGACCAGGCAAACCGGTTCGAAGGAGATCAGAGCAACATCACGGCCCCAAAGTCAGACACAGATGGCAGAATGAGTAACCAGAGGTCTCTGTGCTGTCGAGTCTGTGGAGACTCATTCCACAGCAAAGGTTTCCTGAGGAAACATGCTGAGATGCACCTCAGGGTGTCTCCAAGCATCTGTGGGGTCTGTGGTCAGCAGGTGGACTCTGCAGACCATCTGCTGACCCACCTCCAGTCTCACAGAGTGAGTGGTGGCATCTGCTCCATCTGCGGAAAACGCTTCCAGAACATGGAGACGCACATGAGGAGTCACACGGGTGTTAAACCGTACCGATGTGTCATCTGCGCTAAACGTTTTCCACGACCCGGAGCGCTCAGGAGGCACAAGAAGATCCACACGGGAGAAAGGCCACACGGCTGTAAGGGCTGCGGGAAGGCGTTCATTGAGAGCAGTGCACTGAAGATGCACAAATGCAGTCACACCTCTGACGAACCCACATGCGGTCAGACCAACAAACCAAACGGTCAAACGGAACTGAACTGCGAAACTGAAAAGCCAGTCTGTGAGAGCGCAGAGAACAGAAACTGTCAGACTGCCACAGAGAAGGTGGTTCATGGCTGTAAAGTCTGTGGTGAATTATTTCCATCAAAGGCTGGTTTGAGGAAACATGCTGAGAGTCACTCTTCGGGGACGGATTCTATCTGTGGTGTCTGCGGAGAACATTTGGCCACATCTGAATCACTAATGGAGCATCTGGACTCTCACAGGGACACGGGCAAAATCTGCCACATCTGCGGTAAAACATACCAGAACATCGAGACACACATGAGGAGCCACACGGGCGTCAAACCATACCGCTGCAATGTCTGTGGAAAGTCCTTCCCACGGCCCGGTGCCCTGCGGCGGCACCGGAGGATCCACAGTGGAGAGCGGCCGTACATCTGCGAGTTCTGCGGGAAGACATTTGTGGATAACAGCGCTCTGATGACGCACATCCGAAAGCACACCGGAGACAAACCAGCGAGTCGGGTGCCTTGTGAGGTGTGCGGGAAGAGTCTGGCATCAGTGCATGTTCTGGAGGTCCACAGGAGGATCCACACGGGTGAGAAACCGTTCGAGTGCCAGCTGTGTGGGAGGGCCTTCAGACAGGTGGGAGGGCTGAACGCCCACATGTTGACGCACACTGGCGAGAAACCGTTTGGCTGCAGCATTTGCGGGAAGAGTTTCAGCACCAAAGGTTACCTGGAGACACACCTGCGCTTCCACCGCAAAGAGCGTGCGTTCAGCTGCCACCTCTGCTGGAAGGCCTTCGTCACCAAGAACGACCTGAAGAAGCACCTCCTGACGCACAGCGGGGAAAAGCCTTTCAGCTGTCGAGTCTGCGGCAAGAGCTACCAGGAGAAACGCTCCAGAGACGTACACATGAAGGTACACTCCAATGAGCCAATCAGGAGGCAGGAGGGTGACGAGCCAATCAGGAGGCAGGAGGATGTGGAGAGTGAACTCATGCAGCTGTGAAACTTAAACTGAATGACTCTGAAGTTAAAGTGGACTTTAGTCACAGGACAAAACCACTGTGGTTTGTTTGAGTCTTACCTTGAATAAATGAAAATGTTATTATTCATCTGGATTAATGAAAACACTAGGTTAGGGGTGTCAAACATGTGGCCCGGGGGCCAAAACCGGCCCACCGAAGGGTCCAATGCGGCCCGTGAGATGAATTTGTGAATTAATTCATTTTAGTTCAGGAGCCAGATACAAACCAATGTGAGGTCAAGTAAAATAATAACATGATAATATATAAATAATGACAAGTACTAATTTTGTTTTTGGTGAAAAAAATAACATTGCACTAAGAAAATATTTATATTTAAAACCATCCTTTAACAGTAAAATGTGAATAACTTGAAATGTCTAAAGAAAATCACGTGCAATTTTAACACCGTTCTGCCTTTTACTAAATGGTTTGTGTCTTTGTAGTTCCACTGTGACTATATTTGAACAATATTCTGCCTGTTACCAAATGTTTGTGTAACAGTGTGTGTAACGCACATGCATAAATGATCAGTTGAAGCATAATTTTGTTAAAATTGCACTTATTTTTCTTACAAAATTGAAGTTTTTTTCAGGTTATTCACTTTTTTTTTTTTTTTTGAGAAACGATAGTTTATAACAGTTAATATTTTTATTGCACTAAAAGAAAGAGGAAAAGTTGTCATTTAAAAGGTATTATGCTGTTATTTTTCTCGTCTGGCCCATTTGACATCAAATTGGGCTGAATGTGGCCTCTGAACTAAAATGAATTTGACCCCCCTGCACTAGATTGTATTTCACTTTGTCTCAACCAGGGGACAGCCATGTTTGAAATTTACTATTTTGTTAATAGTAATCATTTTTAATTAAGGTGAAACGTCAAACAATATCCTGCAATTCTGGCCTGAGCACTATTTATTAAGTTATACTCATAATGCCATGGTCATATTGGAAACAAAAGAGTCCACCTTAAGGGACAAACATCTGACTGAATTGAAGTTTACATGATGTGTTCTACACAATATGTACCACAGGTGGGCACAGGGAAGGAGATAATCACAGTAAAAAACCCTCAATTAACACTATTCATAGTTTAATATGTAGTTTATAATTCATCGTGATAATGAGATAATGTGATGTTATGCTGACATGTATGTTAATTAGTCAGTTTGTTTGAAGATGGCTGCCCCCTGCTGGACATAAAATGATATACAATTGAGTTTCCCAATAAATCCACATGAAAAAGAAGTTTCATATCGGTGCAAGATCCCTCAGTAAAACTGTTCGGTATTTAACATCGACTTTAACTCTGACCTTTTAAAGTGTAGTTTTATAAGAAAGTTTCAATTCTGATCAAACCGTCCTGCTTTTATTCCATTGTTTACATCCGGTCAAACAGTTTTACTCTTCTTCTTCTTCTTTTTTTTTTTTTTTATTTTTTTTTTAGAGATTTTCCAAAGTAAAAGCTTTGCATTTGCACCTTACAATTACTTCATTTCCAAATATTGGTGCTGCTGTAACAATTTTTTTTTTCATGAACATAGAAAATCTGACTACAAACAGGTTTTTGATATGAAATCTGAATGTCTTTATATTTACAGTGAAAACAAGAACATTCTGTCTTTTCTACTTTTGCAGTTAAATAAACAAAGGAGTGAATAAGATTTTAGTTTTTAATTTAAGAAATGTCTAATTACTCTGGACATGGGGTTCATACTGTTGTTTCATTGCTTTGACTCAACAGATATTATGTCTCATCAGGACGGTCAACACTGTCTTTGAACTCACCTCTACACACGTGTTTGATGATGAAATGAATTCGAGCAGAACGTTCTTTAAACTAAAGCCTCTTCATCATCAGATACATGAGATTATTTTATTTTAGATTGAATACAGTAACTCTCAGGTTCATATTTAATGGTTATGATTCATGTACTTGATCATTTTCTTCTAAAAAAAAATAATTTTAAAGCCCTGGTTTTGATTCTTTAACATTCTCCATTTGTCATCTTCATCAATTCATCATCGAAGGATCATTTTTCAACTGATCGGAGGGTTTTGGGTCCAACAACGTCCCTGAGCTGCTGTAAAATCACTGCAAACCGTGACCTCTTGAAGTTTATTGCTTTACTGTACTTCATACACATAACTGTGTCAAACAGCAGAGTCAAACAGATGACCTTTGACCTCACACTGAGCGACGGTGTTTTCATTAAGAGCAGCGTGGGAGGAGTGTGTTTGTGACAGGATGCACCCGGTCCACCAGGAAACCCAGACCTCCCTGTGTGAACCTCTTCCTGGAAACAACCACGCACACACTTCAACACACACTGATGGAGTGTGTTCATTAACTTTTCTTTGGCGTCAGAATGAAAACAAAAGCCTCTCTGCTGTAACGAGGTCAGAGGTTGCAGCATTAAAAACATCAAACATTAACAGACTGTTCTTTAATTAAAACTCAGCTTTTTTTTATTCTGAATTATTTAAGGTATTCATTCCTCCTCACACCCAAATTGGATCAAGACTCCGAAAAACAGTAGTTCTTGAATTTAGATTTTAAATAAGAAAAGTTTTAATATATGAATGATAAAAATAGGTGAATTTTATTTGATGCTTCACAACAATAAAACATTATAAAATCAATAACACTTGGAATGAGAACTGCCAACATTTAATTAAGGAATAAACATTCAACACAAGTGATTAACCTGAATCTAACCTTCACCCTAAAAAAAACCCCACATCTGAGCCTCACCATTTTGATATCCGAACAAAACATTGCAAATACAGATAAATACTGTGAGTTGTCAATAATAAACATTAGAAACCATAAATTGAAAACAACCGACAAATCAACAGAAAACACTGAAACAATAAACTGCATTAATTTAAAATTAAACATTTTACCATCAAGTCAGCACTGATTAACTACATTCATGAAGAGCAGTGGAAAAATCTGCCCTTTAACGCATCATTTAGTATCGATTGCTGCTACATTATTAACGGACATTATTTGTTCACAGTTATGTAGTCAGTGCAGTAGCAGGACTCCACCACTAGGATGCGCCACAACAACACCTACAACATGAACAGGAAAATAAACATGTTTACAGAAAGAGCCTTTAACACAACACGAACAGGAAAATAAACATGTTTACAGAAAGACCCTTTAACACAACACAAACAGTCTCCAAATCCATTGATGCACGAATGTCAGAGGTGTTGAGTGGAAACTGAACAAATATGATCAAAAATGAACAAAAATGGACAAAATCTAGATGAATGATGAGACAATGAATAAAAAAAATAAAAAATAGACCAATTTCCAAATCAATCATTTAGCTAAAGATTAGTGTGAGAGATGATGTTGACATGACTGGAGCCGTTCAGAGCTCTAGACACCATGTGAATCAGTTGTAAATCAGCTCTGTATCAGTTATGGGACGAATCACATCTACATCAGTTCCAAATCAGCTGTAGACTAGTTCTGCTCTAAATCCTTTTAGATCAACTCTCGAATGGCACTGGGTCAGTTCTGGACTAGCTGTATACCACCTCTACATGAGCTACGTTTACTCAAAATCAGTTTTTGATCAGTTGTGGATCATTAAGTTGGTTCTAGACCAACTGTAGAACAATGGTGAATCAACTCTGTTCCACCTCCAGCAAACTTTTAAACCAGTTCTAAATCACCGGTCATAGAGCTCTAGACCAGTTCTAAATTGGCATCAGAACTAGAACAGCTGTGGACCATTTCTAAATCAGTTCCAGCTCAACACTTTCTTAACCACATTTAGAACAGTTCTAGAGGAGTTCTAATTTGGTTCCAGGTTAGTTCTAGACCAGAAAGAGATCAGCTCACAATGATTAATTTTCATTCTCTTTTTTTTTTAATCTACTTTTACATGTACTCTGATTATAATGAGTCAATAACCTTTATTGGGTTTGATCAATGTTTTAATCAGGTCTGTCTTTGTTTCCTGTATTTTCTTTTCTTTTTTTAAAAAATATTATTATTGTTCAGGTTTTTATTGGAGTATTCACTTGATTCATGACAATCATACAGTGTTCCTTAATGTTAACAAACAGGGCTTTAATACCTGAATGAGAAGTATTCAAAATACTCTAAGGCATGGAAGTGCTTAAAAAAGGATTAATAATAATAATAATAATAATAATAATAATAATAAAAATAGATAAGGTTAGATAATGTTTCCAGTATTTTCAATATTTCTCAAATCATTCAAACCAGATACATGTCCGACTGAGCAGAACGTATTGAACATGCATAGAAATCACACAGAAACTCATGAGCTGTTAAAACCCATAAACTTTTATGAAAAATAGAAGGTTACGTTATCAAACCAAACATGCATCAGAGAAAAGAAGAATAATTTAAACCTATGTTTGCTTGTGAATTAGGACTAACTAAAATAAAATAAAAGTCTGATTATATGTTTTTACATTCCTCCTGACTTTTCATAAGAACAGTTATGTCATAAACTGAAGAGAAAAAAATTCAGCTACAACAGTTCAAACCAGGAAACTAAGTGTTTGACCTCCAGCTCCCAGATTAATCTTCGAGTGAAATCTATCCACATGTTATAAATATAAGATGACATTTTATCTCAAAAAATTAACCTTAATGTTATTCACTGATGTTAGTGTTTGAACTGTTTTACATTAAATGTGTTAGTGACGTCAGTCTCAGCTGAAAGGACTCAGTGAGCACAAACCTCATGTAATTGAATCTTCCCTCTGAGACACAGACACGGCTACAGCTACAACACGAGAAACATGATATGAAATAAAACAAACTGAATGAATGATGGAATCAACAACACGAACAAAACAGAATAAATGAATGAAAATTAACTTAATCTGTACAAAAAGTAATCACACTTGAACTATATATATATAATCAATAAAATCAATAAAAACAAACCCAAAAATTGTTAAAATTATTAAAATGGCTTTTAAACAAAAAACAACAAACTGAACAGAAAATGAACACATTATTCAGAAAAATAACAAAGGGTCAGAGTTATAACCTAAATGATAACAAATGAATGAAACAGAGAAGCAGAAAATAAATAAAACTCAGGAAAATAAAAAATAAAGTAATTCAGGGGCAAAACCAAAAAAAAAAAAAAACTGATAAAAATATATAACTTTTCAAATGTACAATGACAGAACCAACTGACAGATAAAATCAACAAAACAGCGATTAAATTCACAGAATAGTAAGGTTAATAAAAATAAACACAAAATTTACAAAAACGGATGAAAATGGTGTGAAAATAAATATATAT
>JAPSES010074337.1:0-10498 GCA_029822895.1 Maxillicosta whitleyi
AGCCCACATATTAATGACTATATGTGTTCTATAGTAACAAATCTATCTGTAATATTTAAAGTCAAAATAGGACAAAACATAAAATTAATTTAAATCAACATAAATCAAACATAAATCAATTTTGGTCCCCTGTGACCTTGAAATTAAGTCAAGGTCAACCATCTTCCTTTCTGCTCTCTGCATGGACCCAAAGTACAATCATGCAAAGTTTGAAGAAAATTGGAGTAATAGCCTTAGAGAAATCTTACGGACAAAGTTCAAGGTGGACGCGGTTACGGAAACGACACAAACACATATAGCTCTACACTTACATGGGAGATAATAACATGTACAGGAAAAATACTTTTGTCTAATAAAAATGAAGTAAAATAAAAGGTCTATGTATAAAAACACTTGCAAGAGGAGGATTTCTGATTGGCCACTGGCCTCTGATTCCATTTAATATTGAGAGGTAGAAAAGTGTAAAGTTATTTTTATTATTATTACTATACATCACATTTAACACAAAGTGTCTTTTTGTGCCATTAGCATGAGTAAAGTTTGGAGCAGTAGGTGATGTTGTGACATGATGATGGGAGTTTTCATCACCTCTGGAGCTGTCAGTCTGTCATGACTCAAGAATTCAGTTGATGTTTTATTGACTATGAGTGCATTTAGTGACAAATATGTGGGATATATTTTGTATGTGAATCTACCCAACATGCATACAAACAATTCAATTTATTTGTATATTATGTGTAAATATCACAACAAGATTGCCTCATAAAGCTTTACAGAATTTATTAAATATGAAAATAAACAGTCAAATTAACAATCAATGGAGGAAATGGATTAATTAAATAAGTGGTGCCAGGCACAACAAACCCTGCCCCTTGCAAAAAATATAGTTTATTTTGGCATTGATCCAGCTGATGTCAAACTGCCAAATTTGAAGAAAATTGAAGCAAAATTGATCTTTTTTATAGACATTTGAAATTTTGATCATTATAAGTAAATGGAAGAAAAAAAGATTTAAACAATTCATAAAAAAAATTGGAACTTTAACCTACTTTTCTGAAAATGTAACCACATCTGTTCTGGGTTACTGGTAATCTATAAACCCAATTTGGTATGAATTCAACTAATAGTTTCTCTGCTACAGACATGTGAACTTTCACCCATTCTAAGTCAATGGGGGGGAAAAGAAGGTATTAAAAAATTCACAAAAGATTTTAACTTTGATGGTGGGATGGACTGGAATGCCGTCGACTGGAATGGACGCCTAGGGCCCCAGGGAAGACCCAGGACACGCTGGAGAGACGATGTCTCTCGCTGGCCTGGGAACGCCTCAGGATCCTGCCGGAGGAGCTGGATGAAGTGGCCGATGAGAGGGAAGTCTGGGACTCCCTGCTTAGGCTGCTGCCCCCGCAACCCGACCCCGGATCAAGCGGCAGATGATGGATGGATGGATTTTAACTTTGACCTACTGTTCTCAAAATATAATGACATTTACTCTGAGTCACTGGTAATGTATAAATACATTTGGTATGGAGTCAACCAATGGTTTTGCTGCTACAAACATTTGAAATTTCACTCAAATAAAAACCATTTTAAAAATTCATTAAAAAAAAGTGAACTTTGACCTACTGTTTCCAAAATATATTCAGATCTATCCCTGGTCAATGGTAATCTATAAACCCAATTTGGAATGAATTCAAACAATAACTTTGCTGTTAGTGTTAACCAAAAACAATACCCTTTGCGTCCCCCTTGGATAATAAATAACATATATCTATAATAAAAATATATCAAATCTAACATAGATATGACATATGTGAGTGATTTTTAGATGTTTTAATATGGAAAAGCTATCTATTGATGATTTCTTTCGGCTTTTCCATTTCAGGGTCACCACAGCAAATCACCTTCGCATGTTGATTAGGCAGAGATTTTATGTCGGATGCCCTTCCTGATGCAATCAGGCTTGGGACCAGCACATTGAGTCTTGCACCCCCTTGTGGCTAAAAGTTCTTTACGCTATAGCCATAAGAGGACTATAGCGTAAAGAACTTTTCCCAAGGGATCCCCTGGGTCTTGAACACCAAAATCAGTGGCGTTAACCACTGAGCTACTCAATCACTGTTGGAAATACTATCTATTATAACCAATAAATTAGACTTTGCATTCCAGTAAGTATATTTAACTGTCCTTGGATACAAATAGAGAATATGAAAAGTTAGTCTCACTAGTTTTAAAAACATATATTCTCAAATATTGGGAGTTCCGCTTTGAAGTCCATTTGTGTTCTTGTTTTATTTTTCTCCCCTCTGAAGCATTAAATCAAAAATAATGACTGCCTCTTGTACACAGTGGTAGATTCTGCAGGGAAACAGCTACATACTTCTCAGAGAAAATATTTGGCATCCCGCAGGAGGTCATAAAACTCCGATCCTGACATTTGACTTCAACTAAATTCATGTGTCTAAACTCATCCTTTCGTGTAATGGGATCCTGACACATTCGTTTAAAAGGGCGAAGCTAATGAATGAAAGTTTTACAGCCTTGGAATCTACAAATACAAAAACACAAAAAGAGAAATGGCTGCATACTTTGGCCAAACCTGAGGTTCTATCCTGTCAAGGTCGAAAGCAATCGAAGCACTATTTTTGTGTTGCTTCGAGTTCTGTTACCTCCATGAAATCACAGAGCGATGCTGTGATTCTGAAGTGAACTCGTGCAGCTTCTCTGGCTCCTCTCCTTCATTTTACCACCGATGTAAAGTGTGTCCCTTGTTATAGTTCAGCAACACAAATAAACTCACTGGCTCCCAGGCCTGATTCATCTTTCACACTAGACTGCTTGTTTTGTGGTTTCTCCAGCTCTGGCCACGCGCAATTTGTACTCTGCACCACCGCCGGTAAAGAAAGTCAGACAAGGCGGTGTAATAGCAGCTTTCGTTTCTTTCTTCTCTCCGTTTTCCTCTTTTCAAAGGACTGAAGGCTGGTACCGCTGTTTATTTGTGCACTCTGGCTCCAATGACCTGCACAGATTTAAAAGATATAAAAAACATCAGCTTCAATGGGGTTTTCGTTACACTTTATAGGGTGTGGTGATACGCACGATTGCACATTTCTTTAAAGTGTTCTCATCGCTTTCATTTTGTTTTTAACCCATAAACAGCCACTGACGACGTAAACCATCCACTGACCTAAACTGTTTAATACCTGTTGATCCAACACGTGTAAATTACAGTTTGTCATATTTTCATGGTCATCAGATATGACCCATTTGGACGTTCAGAGGCTCTGTAGTTACCATGGAAACACTGTCATCTTCTACAACATTGATTTACCAGTAAAACCCATGGAGTTGGATCAATGACAGTGGATGGAGACACTGGGTTTATGGGTTCAGTTAATGATGTATTTTATTAAAAAGCCACTTTTTCTTCATTTTTCTTTGTTTTTTTTTTAATATAATACCACTCAACTTTAATCTGAGCGTTTCTGAACATTTTCATATTCAGTGAATTAAATACAGGAAAATATGTTATTCATACTGATAAAATACAAAATACAGGAAATATGTGCACAGCTTTAAAAGACACAAAAAACTGAACTTCTACAGTATAATGTCAGTATTTAGTGTGACCTGTGACCCCATTACAAACAGTTAAAACATCTGACATGTTGAATGAAACCGGGTGTCAAACATCAGATAATTAACACAATAAATCTCATATTGTCTGAACAAAAGGGTTAAACACATGTTAATGTAAGAAGAGGTCACACCAAATATGATCACTTTGGTTTTAAGAAGCAGTTTTTCCCCCTGAAACATTTATTTTTGTGTTTTAATAGTACTGTTTTTGCTTGTTGTAAGAAGATAGTGATGGCCACAGTAGTGGTGTTTATCCTTCTCTTTAAATAAGACACGGATCAGGTGTTTTTCCAGTAGAATAAAGTGTGTTTGTGTTGGAATTCAACAGACACACAAAAGGAACAGTCGTCACACATGAACACCTGCTGATTTCACAGAAAACTGCAGTGGTCAGTGCTCTTTTTCCCAGAGCTGTATAAGATTGTGTTTTAATACAGAGACTGACAAATGCATGTGGTCATTATAACCTAGTGAAATAACAAACATGGTAGATCTTGCACAGCGGGTGGTTGCTGATGTGATCAGCTACCTTTGCTTGACTTGAAATGGACCAGTTCACTGCATCCTGCTGTAAAACCTTGGTTTGTACTGGCCTTCAGATGCCACTGGAGCAGCTGTGTTTGTTTACTAATCCACCTACAGGCTAAATACCTTGAGAAAATGAACAATAGCGTAGACTGGTATAGTTCTAATAAACACAGACTTCTCCAGTGATCGTCTAAAACCGTCAGTACCCTCTAAGTTTCATAAAATAAACACATTATTCCATTGTTTAACCCATAAAACCCCAATACGACTTTTGTGTCAGGCCACAAATGATATGTCCTCTATATCTAACCTTTATTAAGTAGTTTATCACCATTTTTTTTATAACATGACCCTCTGTATTTTTCATTTCATCAGTCTTTTCCTGTATTTAATTGTACACGTTCATTAACACTCAGATTAAAGTTGAGGGGTATTATATCAAAAACAGAAAAAAAAAAAAAGATTTTCCAGTCAAATCTATCATTAACTGAACATAAAACAAGTATTTCCATCCACTGTCATTGATCCAACTCCATGGGTTTTACTGGTGAATTAATGTTGTAGAAGATGATGGGGTTTCTACGGTAACTACAGAGCCTCTGAACATCCAAATGGGTCATATCTGATGACCATGAAAAGATGACGAACTGTATTTTACACCAATTATTTACATGTATTGATTGGATTAGTGGATCAATAGGTATTAAACTTAACTTAGTAACTTAACATAGACATAGATGCTTAGTTAGTAAATTTAGTCATTTTAGTCATATGATACACACAGGAGTTAGTACTGGATTGCATAACCATTGTTTTAGATGACTTGATCTAATATGTTTACATGGCTGTATAAAAAAATTGAATTATTAAAATATTTGGCAGCACAAATAAAATATGCATCAATCTCATAAAAAATTGACACCCTGTGTGTGTTGGTAAGCTATGAGAATAAATGCATCCAAAAAAATAAATTGGAAAATGCACATTTCTTCACACTCAAGGACACAGTACAAAGAAGAAATATAAAGAAATAAAAAACAAAGCCAAACAATAACTCAATACAGTATACATTCTCATTTGAAAGGGAGAAAAATCAGTTTGAAAATAAAACAAGAGATAATGAAGATGGAATAATGTTCGTATTAGTGTGTTAGTATAATTACCATTTTATTGAGACCTCATTAATCTATGTTTATCACGTATGACATTCTCTATTTGCGACTACATTCTTCCACTTAGGAAACAGGAAGTAAACGGTTTCACATCATCAGTGAAGCTGCTTCTCCATCTTTGTAAATAAAATATCTGATCATGTCTCACTCAAAAAAACAAACAAAAAACAGTTTAAATATTAACTAGTAACAAAGTATGAAAGCACATATTACTTATATATTTGTAATTTAAAACCAAACCAAATGTGAAGCAGTTAATCTGCAAACAATGGGGATTAAGAAGTGATTGTTAGTTACATCCAAGTGTTTTTCTAGCTGTTATTATTTGATGAAACTGTTAGTATTTGATGAAACAATCTGCTGTTCTCTCTGTGTTGACATGTGTGACTGTGAACATTCACTGCTTACAGCCACAAACATTTCTTCCTCTTTGTGAGAGAGTGAAAATGTGCCTTAAAAGCACAAGAAATGAAAGAAGTGTGCATTATAGTTCTTATATATTACAGTATATGACTGTATATATGGTGTTGTTTTGTTATTTGTTTTGTATTTGCTGCAACTGACAGTTTCTCATCCTGGGATAAATCAACTATATTTGATTCTGATGTTTGTGACTGAAGTGGATTGGCATCATCTGTATAAGATGCTTTTTTTCATTGGTATAAATGTAAGATATGCATGTTATTGTGATAAAGCAGAGTATGTGACTATTAATCCAAGACCCCCTGAGGTCCTTGAACCCACCTTTGAGAACCTCAGGACCGCTGTGTACGTCATTATAATTTAACTGATGTGCTGCACTGTATAGAAAATGTTACAGTGTTAAATTCAGAAGCACAATGGTGTAATCTAGTCATGTTACCATGGCTACCAGCTTAATAGAGGTCACGTCATCCCCCGACTTGTAATCAAAGGCCGTGCCTGTTAATAATAATATCAACGTTCTTAAAAAGTCAACAAGCATAAGCCCCTCTTCAGCTCAAGTGTGTTATTCGTGATAATTAAAGCAAACTTAACTGTCTGTCCAATACGGTGTAAATGCCACGTCTTCAGTCCTGCACACATGATCTGATGTTGTGATCCCAGTGGTGTCAACCAATCAGCAAAAAAAAAAAAAAAAAAATGCAACAAAATCAATTCCCTCCCTTTTCAGCTAATTAGTGAGCTGAGTTGTGGAGTTGTGAATGGAAACCAGTGCAGCAGAGGTGTAAATGGTTTCCCAGTTGTCATCTCTCTGACTTGTTCAAACACAATGGCACCTTTCACTACTTGAGGCCACTCAACACAGATTTTGTGAAGAAAAGATGTCACGGAGTAACAAGATCTTGCAGCTGTTCTAGTGTATTTGAGGCACTAATTAACACACTGAAGATGAAATGAACTTGGTGATGCCACTTCAAATTAAGCTGTGTATAATTTAGTAGTTTATTTCTGTCAGAACTGACAAGCATCTGAACAGGGGAAAAAGCCTTTTAAAGAGTTTTTTAAGCTTTTTATAACATTGTTCCTGTTGTGTCATTCAGTATTATGTGCTGCACTTTTTTATTATATTGTAGTGACCCAGGGTTGCTGTCTGTTTAAGAGGAATGGCAGTGTGCCGCAGGGCATGCTGGGTTCTCTGTGTGTGGGGTTGTTTGGGGTTGTTCAGGGTTGTTTGGGGTTATATTGCTGAATTGCTTTGAGTTATTAGTGTGAATGTTTATTTCTTACCTTGTTTTATTGCCTTTTAGTTAATCATTTTATTTTATGTTTGTGTTGAAAGGAACCGTGAGCCAGGTTGTCATGCACTACCATGGCTCCAGTTCAGGTTGTATACATTAAGCGTTCTGTTCTTGTTAGTCATTTCCTGGTTGTATGCCAGAAATTGTGAAGATAAAAGCTTGTTCTTCGAAAGAGACATATCTGCTTCCTCTGCTCCTTTCGCCGCTTGCCACAATATGTTAAAGAAGTGTTTGTTTGTCATCAATTTGTAGAAACCTGAGTGATAACTTAAGTATCACAATAGGTTAGTCTGTCTGTGAATAATTGATTGACTGCTTCATCGCTTCTTGCTGCTGCGGCTGCATGGAATTGTGAAAAAGCCTGAGAAACGGTGTAGTCACAAACAAACGGCTTATGATGTTGAAGTTATGAAGTTGCTCACTATAGGAAATGATTCGGGTGAGTAATGATAAGACTAATGGATTTGTGATGCTTAGGCTATGACTCAGGTTTTATAAATTTGACAAAAAAAATTGGTCCAAAAGTCATACATGCCTTTAATGAGATTTTATTACCTATATTTCAGAAAGTAAAAAAGGAGACACTGTCTCAGTGACCCATCCAGACCAGGGGATTTTGTCCAAATATGATCATTTACTGCATTTCAGTGACACCGTGCATATATAATTGTCTTTTAACACAAATGGTAGCTTATGATGATAATAATATTAACTCAACACAATGTATAAACATACTGATCAGATGAGACCATAATATTGAGTTTGCAACGACATATTAAGCCTGTTAGCATTAGCAGGTGTTGTAATGTTACACTATTGGACTGCTATTATAATAGTAATAAAATTAGTAATAAAAACAAATTGTGACAATTCTTACTACAGATAAAAATGCACATTAAACACATTTATGGTGAATTTGTCTGAAGTGTGGTATGATTGTCAGCCTGAGACACAATTTATCTTTTACACTAATTTCTTAAACTAACATATTAACCATCCATCCATCCATCCATTTTCAACCGCTTAGTCCCTTTCATTAAAACTATAATTTTGCCTGTAATGCTAAGTATCGCCTTTAGTCCATCTATGCAGACACAGGTAAATGTGTGGAAACCTCTTCTGTGTGTGTGTGTGTGTGTGTGTATGTGTATAAAATAGGCTAATTTTCTGGTTAGTCATACCCAGCTGTTTTCCATTTGATACTTCTTCCGTTTAACCTTCAGAGTTACCTGGAGGCTCCACAGATCACCTCCCTGTCTATTTCTGAATTATTCTAAATAAATACCTTAAGAATTGCAAACCATGAAGTGTTTTATCTCTTGTGCTCTGCTTGACACATATCTTTAAACAGCAGGCCGAATTATCAATGAATAGGCCATTATTTTTCAGCAGCTTTACACAAGGAAAGTGCTATTCCACTTTCCACCCATGGTTGTCTTATTAAAGATTGTTTCCAATGGAAAAAAAAAAAAAGCCAATCTCTCTCACAGTCCAACACTGCATTTTATCAAATCACAGAGGTCACAAATGAAAGGCTCTTACTTTTCTCTCAGACTGGAAAATGTCAAATAATTTTTATACTAGATTTTCTGCAATTTCCTCTTCAAAAGGTATCTTGTTCAATGATCTTTGTGGCTTTTGACAGAAACAAAGAAATATGAGTGGCTGTGTGTGCTTGGACCAGAACCACTGCCCTACAGATTTATTACCTCACCCCCCAAAGATGAGGCAAGGTGTGTTGTTTTTGGTTTGTTTGTTTGTTTGTTAGATTGTTAACACTCTAGCAGCAAAAATATTGGTTGAATTAAAACCAAATTGGGTTTATAGATTGAGTCTTAAGATTTTACTTTGTTTTGTTTATATTGTTGTTCAAAACTGCACCATTTTCTTCTCCTGTTTCGTTTCTGCACATTTGTTTTTTGTAAATACAGTAGGTATAAATAAGCTGTTGATTCAGCCTACACCTTTTCGCTCATGTTTGGTATAGAAAAAAAAAACAACCTAAATGTATGTATGGACTATGTTGTGTTAAATGGACGAATAAATGTACTACTACTACTCAAGGCACAAATTTTGAAATAACTAGTTTTGTCTCCAATCAAACAACCATCACACAAATGGTGAAATGTCTTTTTTTTTTTGGCAATCAGAGCATCTTTGTCTGCCTTTCATTTAGATTTCCAGTCATTATCGGCTAATTTAATTGCTATCTTTTAGTTCTATTTGTATTATGTTACATTCAAAACCACTTCCTCCACTGTTTTCTGGACCTTCCCATTGACTTACAGCCAAAACAGTGATAACTGCTGTTGAAAACGTCCATCATTTTTGACATAATAATTTGCTTTAACAGTATGAATGCACAAACACACTTGAAATAGCCGGAGAGGACGCACTCATGTTGAAACACAGTGATGGGAATGAGCTCATAAAATAGGTTGCTACTGACACATGCACATAAGGATCACAGTTATAGAATTACACTGAGTTTTATGTAAAATTATGATGCAAACTTCAGTAAATGTCTGCCAACACATGCTCTGTAAGGTAGTGATTTTCACTCACAGTATAGTGAACTGTAGCCTGTTACAGAAAACAGCAGCTTGTATGTGTATGCATGTAGTATGTGGTGTTAATGCCCAGCAGGTGATTCCTTTCACTGTTCAACTGAGTATTTGTGTCAAGTTTTGACAAATATTCAGAGAGTGTTGCTTAGATATCACACTCCAAAAGACAACCTGGTGTGGAGGTATACGGTGGTGTTCATCCACTACGCTGTCTACACTACACCAGGGGTTCAAACTCATTTTCTTTCAGGGCCCACATTCAACCCAATTTGTTCTCCAGTGGGCCAGACCAGTAAAATAGTAGCATAATAACCTATGAATACTGACAACTCCTCATTTTTGTCTCTGCTTTAGTGGGGGGGAAAAAACCCCATTAAATTATGAAAATATCTAGTTTTATAAACTATCCAAACATAAAAGCTGTGAATAACCTGAAAAAACTGAAATTTCTCCCAAAAAATAGGTGCAGTTTTAACAATATTATGCCTCAGTTTATTATTTCTTCATGTGCATTATAGAACATGTATGTCACAGGAAGAAAATAGTTAAAATTGTGCTTAATTTTCTTTAGACATTTCAGGTTGTCCATATTCGTTCAGCTTATTCACATTTTAATGTTACAGAATAGTTTGTAAATGTGTTTTCATAATTTTCTGTTATTTTTTGCACTAAAACAAAGACAAATATGTGAAGTTGTCATTATTTATGGGTATAATATGGTTTTTTTTCCACATCAAACTAATAAGAAAATATGGAGTCATTATTTGGTAGGTTATTATTAGTGGTGTGCAAAATAATCGTCATATCGATGCATTGCATCGCCAACTTTCACGATCTACTGCATCGATTCTTGACGCCAAATATCGATTAT